>CAJQUN010000923.1:0-144941 GCA_907163345.1 Haberlea rhodopensis
AATAACGTGTTGATTTTATGAGCTTAAGCATTACATGCCAAAAATAAGGACTTCCAAACATGGTTAATTACATTCCTCATCAAATGAATGTTATCAACATAGTTTTACACTACTCCTAGAGTAGACACTAGGCAAAATAATCTTGTCCTTCAATTCACAAAAGCATCCTCAAGCTCACTGTCTCAACCGTCTAGCCCTTCTATCATGCCAACGTGTACCTACAAGGACAACCCCCAAACATGAGCAATAATAATCATTCATATTCAACACAATATGAAGATAAAGCGTAAATGCATAATCATAATAAAACACTTCCTGTTTTCCCCATGCATTTCAAACGCTTCCCGTTTGGTTGTCCTGTACCAAACTCATGAGTATAATCAATAGATTATTTTTAATGGTCTAAACATGTCATGACATATACCAGCTCATCAATACCAAATACTGATCACCAATCCCTAGTCTGTCCATCACAATGTATTTTAATGCCCCTCGCTTATTTACATATAGGCGGCATAGGATAACCTCGCTTCAATGGACTACGGGACTCCCACCCCTCGCCTCTCATTGAGCGGCAAATACCCTTTCCTCGCCCTATATGATAACCACGCTCAAATGTGACATGCGGCTTCCCACCCCTCGCTTCACATTTAGCGGAACCAAACCAAATAGCGGCAAGCATTTAAATCATCAAGGGATGACCACGACTCATGGGATATGCACCAATAATCATATGCATCTATAAACATCATGCATAACATGTATTTGCATCCACAATGCAATACACATATATACTTGCATCCACAATGCATAACAATAAGTATATAAGATACATGTACCGTTGGGGTGCCCGTACGTCCACTACGTACCTTTCCAAAGTGGATTGATATGGCTTCAGTTCCTCGGTTGGTTGCTACCTGGGATGGTTCTACACAATCACACAACCCATATTAGAAGCCAAATAATAGCCAAATACCAAAAAATTTGACAAAGAAAACCTTTTCCAAAATTCCACAGCGGCGATCGATCGCTTCCCTCAGGCGATCGGTCGCCTCAAAATTTTCACTGCGGCGATCGGTCGCCTCAAACATGGCGATCGATCGCCATTCTTTGATTTGGCTACTGCCTCTCGGCGATCGGTCGCCTCATTTTAGGCGATCGATCGCCTAACCGCAAAAATGCCACTGTCTCTTGGCGATCGGTCGCCTCTTTCAGGCGATCGATCGCCTCGCACAGACATGCGTTTTTCACCATTTTTGCTCCCAAAAATTTCTTCCAATCCATACCAACACTAACCAAACAAACCAACAACATCTAAACAACATAAACCACCAAAATATACCTCAAAACAAGTATAAATCCAACTTATAAACCAACCCAAATCCACAACAACCCAACACAAACCCATTTTAAACCATTCAAAATCATACCAAACTCAAACAAAAACCTTACAAAATTAACCATGAGGTATCAATACCTCTTGGGGACCTCAAATCACCCAACAATCTCCACAAATCAAGATTTTTGAAAGGTTCTCTTCACCCCAAGCTTGAGCTCGAAAATGGAAGAGAAAGGGTTTGTGGATTTGATTTTGGTAAAGTTAAAAAGTGATGGATGGTAAGGTGGGTTGGGGATAAAAGTGTTGGGTTTAATTAAAAAGCAATCCACAAATCATGGTGTATAAGACACCCCAACATGATATTTTCCAAAGCATTAAACCAAATGCACCAAAATATCAATTAAACACATGATTTCAATTAATTGCTAACCAAGGCAAATAAATCATGCTTCCAACCATAAATCCCAACATACCCAACATGCACCCTGAAATGCTATCCCGGGTCACTCTAACACATGACTAAGCATTTCCACATAATAATTCCAACACATAATTAATTACCACATAATTAATCATATAAACACAATTAATGCACCAAATTGCAATTAATCATTTCGGGGATATCACAATACTCCCCTACTTATAAGATTTCGTCCTCGAAATCACATGCACTTACCCCAAAAGGAAACTAAACATAAACACATACCAGAGAATAGTTCCGGGTAGTGCTGCACCATATGCCGCTCCGTCTCCCACGTAGCCTCCTCGACACCCCTGCGATCCCACTGAACCTTGATCATAGGTATCACTTTGTTCCGAAGTCTACGGTCTGCTCGATCCAGAATTCTGACAGGCCATTCCACATAAGACACATCGGACTCTAACTGAACTTCAGAAGGCTGTAAACATGCGACGGATCCGGCTCATACTTCCGCAGCATCGATACATGAAACACATCATGTATACCAGATAAAGAAGGCGGCAAAGCCAGTCGGTAAGCTAAGGTGCCAATGCGCTGCAAAATCTCATACGGTCCAACATACCTCGGAGACAGTTTCCCGCGCATCCCAAATCGCACAACGCTCTGAAAGGCGAGATCTTCAAAAAGACCTTATCTCCCAACTGAAATTCAACGGTCTCCGCCGTTTATTTGCATAAGCTGCCTGTCTGTCCTGGGCCGCTTTCATTTTCTGCCTTATAGTCTTTATCTTCTCTTCCATCTCCCGAATCAATTCCGGTCCTCCGACCGATTTGCGGTCCAAATCATCCCAACACAAGGGTGATCTACACCGTCTGCCATAAAGAGCTTCAAACGGAGCCATCTGAATACTCGCCTGGTAGCTATTGTTATAAGAAAACTCTACCAAAGGCACTGATTCCTGCCAAGAGGCATCGAACTCCAAAACACAAGCTCTCAGCATGTCCTCGAGCGTCTGAATAGTGCGCTCGGTCTGGCCATCCGTCTGAGGATGATAAGCAGTGTTCAATCTGACTTCAGTTCCCAAGGCTGACTGAAGGCCTTCCCAGAAATGAGATGTGAATCGCGGATCTCGATCTGACACTATGGAAACGGGGATCCCATGCAATCTCACCACATCTCTAATATACAACTGCGCCATCCTCAAAAAGGTGAAAGTCATGATATAGGGGATAAAATGAGCTACCTTAGTCAATCGATCCACAATCACCCAAATAGCATCAAAGCCTGAAGCACTCCTCGGCAAGTGAGTCACGAAGTCCATGGAAATTTGCTCCCACTTCCACTTTGGTATCTCCAAGCTTCTCAATTCGCCGCCAGGTCTCTGTCTCTCTGCCTTAACCTGCTGGCAGATCAAACACCTCTTACAAAAGCGACGACATCACTCTTCATTCTCTTCCACCAAAACTGACCATGCAGATCTTTATACATCTTCTTCCCGCCTGGGTGGATGCTAAGTCTGCTACTATGAGCTCGCTCCAAGATCCCTTTACGCAGCTCCGGCGTACTCGGAACCACCCAACGGTCACCCAATCTCAAAGATCCGTCATCGGCCACTCTGAATTTCGTTGGCTGACCAAGATGTACTAAAGATAACCATCTCCGAACCTCATCATCTGACCTCTGAGCTCTCCTGATGTCTTCATAGATATCTGGCTCAGCTAACAGGTCGATACATACACACGTGATGCATCAATGTTAAAATCATAGCCCAGATGGCAATAGGAGGTCATCATAGCCGACAAATGGATGACGTCCTCAGCAGAACTCCTCACTTTCCGGCTCAAAGCGTCTGCTGTCAAATTGGCCTTCCCGGGATGGTACTCTATCTCGCCATCATAGTCCTTGAGTAGGTCCATCCACCTCCTCTGCCTCATGTTCAGCTCCGCTTGAGTGAATAAAAACTTGAGGCTCTTGTGATCCGTATAAATGGTAAATGAAGTACCATACAAATAATGCCTCCAAATCTTCAGGGCGAAGATGATAGCCGCCAGTTCCAAGTCATGAACTGGATATCTGGTTTCATGCGGCTTCAACTGCCTCGATGCATAAGCTACCACATGCTTATCTTGCATCAGAACACACCCAAGGCCCTGAAGTGATGCGTCAGTATACAGAACAAATCTGGAGTTCTCCGTAGGGATCACTAACACTGGCGCCGTCGTCAACCGGTGCTTTAATTCCTGGAAGCTCTCATCACAAAGCTTCTGACCAAAAGAAAGGCACTCCCTTCTGAGTCAACTGCGGTCCGTGGCTTGGCAATCTTCGCAAACGCCCTCGACAAAGCGGTCGATAATACCCGGGCCAAAACCAAGGAAGCTCCGAATTTCAGGCACAGAAGTGGGGGCAGCCCACTCCATCACAGCCTCACATCTTCTTGGGATCTACCGATATCCCGCTGCTCGATATGACATGCCCCCAGAAACACTACACTGCTCAGCCAAAATTCACACTACTGAGCTTAGCATACAACTGATGCTCTCTGAGAATCTGAAGCACTGTCCTCAAGTGTTCCACATGCTCTTCCTCACTCCGGGAGTAGATGAGAATGTCGTCAATAAACACAATGACGAACTGATCAAGATACGACTGAAACACTCTGTTCATCAGACTCATAAAGACTGCTGGAGCATACGTCACGCCGAACGGCATCACTAGGAACTCATAATGTCCATATCGGGTCCGGAATGCTGTCTTCTGCACATCTTCATCTCTGACTCGAATCTGATGGTATCCGGATCTCAAATCAATCTTGCTATACACCCTGGTACCTTGCAACTGATCAAACAGATCGTCAATCATTGGAAGAGGATACTGTTCTTCACTGTAACCTTATTCAGTTGCCGGTAATCGATGCACAACCGCATCGAGCCGTCCTTCTTCTTCACACAAGAGAACTGGTGCGCCCCATGGCGACACGCTCGGGCGTATATATCCCTTGTCATGGAGATCCTGCAACTGTTCTTCAACTCTCTCACTCAGCCGGTGCCATCCTATAAGGTGCACGAGAGATAGCGGATGTCCCCTGGCAGCAACCGATCCCAAACTCAACTTCCCTAGCCGGTGGGGAATCCTGGATCTCTTCTGGCGAATACATAAGCAAACTCTGCTACCACTGGTACATCCTTCAACTCTTAGTTCTTTACTTCCCAGACGTGTCCACGGCATAAATGAGATAGCCCGTGTGGCCACGTTCCAACAACTGAGTCATCTTGATCGCTGAAATAAACGGAATCTTCGCACGGAGAACCGTTGCCATAGTAAGGTCCACTGACTGCCCAACTCAGGTCTGAACTTCACTGTCCTCTGTCGGCCAATCTACCACTGCCTGATATCTGTTCAGAACATCAATACCCAAGATGCAGTCGAAGTCTGACATACCCAGCACAATCAAGTCTGATCTCCAATTTGTTGCCCTCAAAATAAATGAGGCCAGTCTGCCATAAACCGATCAGCAACGACATTTTTCCAGTGGGTGTCGAGACCAAAAGAGGCGTGGGTAAAGAAGACGTGCGCCTATGGTGTCCTTTCCCACAAAACCCACCGATACAAAAGAGTGGGAGGCACCTGTATCGATCAAAATAAAAGCAGGGTACGTAAATAATGACACGTACCGGCGATCACCTCCTCTGGGGCTGCCTGGGCCTGCTCCCTGGTCAGTGCGTACACTTGCCCCTGGGGCGGTCCTACTGTCTGACCTCCCGATGGTCGAGGCCCAAACTGCTGCCTCTGCTGCGTTGTCCTATCCTCAAACCTCGGCCTGTTGCCCTGAAACTCTGACTGTCCTCCCCGGGTGGGGCAATACCGAGCGATGTGGCCCATCTTGCCACAGATATGGACAGGCAGGACACTTGTTTGAAGAATGTGGCCCTCCACAATTGTCGCATCTAGGCTCTCCCGGCCTATTCCCTTGTGAAGATCCTCGGTTGGCGGACCAATTGCCCTTCTTGCCCTCCTGCTTCTGTCCAAAGAATTTCTTTCCACCAAATCGCGAAGATGAAGAGGCACCACGAGGTTTAAATGGCTCAAGCTCCCACTCCAAGCTCGGCAAGCTCCGCCCTTGTGAGAGCATCATCAAAAGAAGTTGGGTTATTGGTAATAACCCGGTCATAGAGCTCCGGTCGCAACCCCTTCATAAAGTTCCTCATCTTTGCGTGCCCATTGGTGGCAATGTGGGGAACATACCTCAGCAACGAAGAGTACCGCGTGGCATAGTCTGATACCGTCATGTCCCTTGTTTCAGACTTGTAAACTCGTCCTCCTTTGTCTGTCTCGCCGCTGCGGAGAAATACGGTTCAGAAACCTAGTCCTGAAGAGTGTCCAATCAATCACAGCACCTAGTGCTCTTAGCTCCATCACCGTGCTCCTCCCACATGAGAGGTTTCTTTGCTAACTGAAACTCCGCAGCCTCAGCCAAGCTGTAACAGCACAAGGAAGCCGATACAAAGATCTGTTCAAGTCTTCCAGCACTCTTCAGCCCTCTTCTCCGGACTCTGTCCCCTCAAACCGGGGCGGATGGTAAGACAGAAATTGCGTCAGACTGATCTCACCCGGTAGTACTAACTGAACCACTGGTTCCATGCCTACGGCCGGTGGAGGTAGAGGGTTTACCTGTCCGATACTTGCATTCACACTACCAACATCTCCAACCTCCTCATTAGCAGCCATGCTGTAACACAAATGTTAATAACAATTCCAAAGCAATATATATGTTATGCCGTTAGATAACAGGAATGAGAATAAGCACGTTAGTATAACAGGATATACATCAATATGCACCACATGCATAAACATGCTTCAAATGTAAGCACCTAGCCAAACATGCTAAGGCTACCCTTCACTCGTTCCCGGGTTCTCTAACCACTGCTCTGATACCACTAATGTAAGGACACTAATCCTTAAGTGCGGAATCAAGGCATAATAGAGCTAATATAAATGATCAGAGTGAGAAATAACGTGTTGAGTTTATGAGCTTAAGCATTATATGCCAAAAATAAGGACTTCCAAACATGGGTTAATTACATTCCTCATCAAATGAATGTTATCAACTAGTTTTACACTACTCCTAGAGTAGACACTAGGCAAAATAATCTTGTCCTTCAATTCACAAAGCATCCTCAAGCTCACTGTCTCAACCCGTCTAGCCCTTCTATCATGCCAAACGTGTACCTACAAGGACAACCCCCAAACATGAGCAATAATAATCATTCATATTCAACACAATATATGAAGATATAGCGTAAATGCATAATCATAATAAAACACTTCCTGTTTTCCCCATGCATTTCAAACGCTTCCCGTTTGGTTGTCCCTGTACCATAACTCATGAGTATAATCAATAGATTATTTGTAACGGTCTAAACATGTCATGACATATACCAGCTCATCAATACCAAATACTGATCACCAATCCCTAGTCTGTCCATCACAATGTATTTTAATGCCCCTCGCTTATTTACATATAGGCGGCATAGGATAACCTCGCTTCAATGGACTGCGGGACTCCCACCCCTCGCCTCTCATTGAGCGGCAAATACCCTTTCCTCGCCCTATATGATAACCACGCTCAAATGTGACATGCGGCGCTCCCACCCCTCGCTTCACATTTAGCGGAACCAACCAAATAGCGGCAAGCATTAAAATCATCAAGGGATGACCACGACTCATGGGATATGCACCAATAATCATATGCATCTATAAACATCATGCATAACATGTATTTGCATCCACAATGCAATACCACATATATACTTGCATCCACAATGCATAACAATAAGTATATAAGATACATGTACCGTTGGGGTGCCCGTACGTCCACTACGTACCTTTCCAAAAGTGGAATTGATCTGGCTTCAGTTCCTCGGTTGCGTTGCTACCTGGGATGGTTCTACACAATCACACAACCCCATATTAGAAGCCAAATAATAGCCAAATACCAAAATTTGACAAAAGAAACCTTTTTTCCAAAATTCCACAGGCGGCGATCGATCGCTTCCCTCAGGCGATCGGTCGCCTCAAAATTTTCACTGCGGCGATCGGTCGCCTCAAACATGGCGATCGATCGCCATTCCTTTGATTTGGCTACTGCCTCTCGGCGATCGGTCGCCTCATTTTAGGCGATCGATCGCCTAACCCGCAAAAATGCCACTGTCTCTTGGCGATCGGTCGCCTCTTTTCAGGCGATCGATCGCCTCGCACAGACATGCGTTTTTCACCATTTTTGCTCCCAAAATTTCTTCCAATCCATACCAACACTTAACCAAACAAACCAACAACATCTAAACAACATAAACCACCAAAATATACCTCAAAACAAGTATAAATCCAACCTATAACCAAATCCACAACAACCCAACACAAACCCATTTTAAAACCATTCAAAATCATACCAAACTCAAACAAAACCTTACAAAATTAACCATGAGGTATCCATACCTCTTGGGGACCTCAAATCACCCAACAATCTCCCCAAATCAAGATTTTTGAAAGGTTTCTCTTCACCCCAAAGCTTGAGCTCGAAAATGGAAGGGAAAGGGTTTGTGGATTTGATTTTGGTAAAGTTAAAAAGTGATGGATGGTAAGGTGGGGTTGGGGATAAAAGTGTTGGGTTTAATTAAAAAGCAATCCACAAATCATGGTGTATAAGACATCCCAACATGATATTTTCCAAGGCATTAAACCAAATGCACCAAAATATCAATTAAACACATGATTTCCAATTAATTGCTAACCAAGGCAAATAAATCATGCTTCCAACCATAAATCCCAACATACCCAACATGCACCCTGAAATGCTATCCCGGGTCACTCTAACACATGACTAAGCATTTCCACATAATAATTCCAACACATAATTAATTACCACATAATTAATCATATAAACACAATTAATGCACCAAATTGCAATTAATCATTTCGGGGATATCACATGATTCAAGTAAGAATTTCCCGGACCTCTCGTTGTTTGCTATTGACAACAGAATCTTGATCAAGCCATCTGGCTAAACAGAATTGGATATTATCAAGTAATCTATCTGCTCCACCTGATTTTTTACTATACAGTCATAAAATCTAGATCATAATGAATCTTCCCCCCTAGCCATCATCTGTGGTCAACAAAAGTACGGACATCTATTAATTCTGTGTGTTGTCTTACATATGTGCGCAGCATTGGGGGAGGGTATTGGCTACCTAATAGGGCACCACTCAATGGGATATATCTACCATATATTGGGGATATTTCTTATTCGGATATCCCCAATACATGATTAGATCTATCACATGGGTAGCCAATACAAAAGCCAGCATTGATACATGAAATCTGTAAGTTGCTTTTTGGCTTGTAGATACCAAGTACATGAACTTTCTTGGGCAAAACACAAAATTGACTACTGAAATTTTATTCATGCGAAATTTGGATCCCTACCCCTGACTATGTATTGACCAAATAGACTAATGGTTGTTTTCACTAGACATATGTTCTCATCTATGTTGCAACGATACTCCAAAAAATTTTGCGATCAAGTATCGGATACTTCTGGGATACGGATACGGCACCGATACGTATCGGATACGCCACGTGGCGTATCCGAGGATAAAAAATAAGTTTTTATTTCGGATACGTTTCGGATACGGTCAAGATACGCCGTTGACCGTATCCGACACGTTTTTAAAAAAATAGGGTTGAAACTGTAATTAAAATTAAATTATTTAACTAAATCCCTATTTCCTAACCACTTTATATGTTTATGTCGATTATATGCTTGAAATTTTTAGATGTCCTGGATTAATATTTTACTATTTGTCGTGAAGTTGGTGAGTTTGCAACTTTATTCTGATTTCTAATGTGTTTAATATTGATTATATGCTTGAAACTTGATTTATTACAAATATTATTAATTATATATTTATATATATATAAATTATTAATAAAATTTACCGTATCCGGACGTATCGTATCCTACAAATTTTGAAAATCCCGTGCAGTCGTACCCGTATCTGCGTATCCACATATCCGCGTATCCGTATCCGTGCAACATAGGTTCTCATTCTGAAGTATACATGTGTGGTTCCCTTTATTCCCCAGTAAAACCCACTCAGAAAATAATCAGTATCTCTCCCTACATGTGTACCGTATATAGAAACAATAATATCGATGACAATGAATCGGAGTATATAGAAACAATAATATGGATGACAATGAGTCGGATAAAACACATAATCCAACCCAGGGGCAAGTATATATATATTCTAAAATTGATAATGGGATAGGTACGAGTATTAGTTTGTACCTGAATGTATATGGGTCATGTAACGGGCCATATAGAACCTGATCCATTACCCGAGTGTTTTATTAATATACTAATATCTATATTATATATAATGCATGAGGATTTTAATGGTCCAATCATTTCAGATCAATATCTAATTACAATCATGCAATTGTCAATCTAAAACGTGTATGCACACAACGCATGTAGAATGTGACTAGTATGTATGATATATGAATACAATGGAGTCTGCATATTTATAATTATAATATACTAACATTTTGGTAGTATTTTTAAATGTATGAACAAAAGTTAATTTTTTTTAATAAAAAATTATATCAGTAATCTACAATGATGAAAACATGTAATTATCATAGTTCTAAAATATTTCTATTATAAAATCTAATTTAAACTATTAACAATATAATTAGTTTTAAAATATCTGAATGCAACAGATGTATCGTGCAGCTAAACATGAAGCACACGTATATATAGAGGTGAGTAAAATTTCGGTTAAACGGAATTAACCGACCGAATCGAATTAATCAAAATTCGGTGCGGTTATTTCGGAATTGGATTTGATTTCAAAAATCGGTTAATTCGGATCGGTTTTAATTTTCTTTTTAAAAAATACCGGTTTACCAAAATAACCGATTTTTCATTATTTTAATAATTTTTGTATTTAATTTTTTTAAAATCAATTTATCTCATTCTTTTATTTATTTTGTTTTTTATAAAATCAAATTATCTTATTTTTAAAATTGTAACTTTTATCCAAAAATATAGGTTAATTTGGTACCGACCGAAATACTGATGTTTTTTCAGGTTGTTCGGTTTTAATAATAAAAATCATTGGTTCAGTGTCAAAAAATAAATTCGGTCAATTCGGTTGGTCGAAATTTGTTCGATTTTGACCGAATGATCACCCCTACCCATACAATAAGTTTTTGATTTAAAAATATCTGTTAATTCGGTTCAGTTTAAATTTTTATTTTAAAAATATCGGTTAACTGACATAACCGATTTTTTCAAATCAATTTATCTCATTCTTTTATTTATTTATTTTTATAATTTTTAATATCAAATTATCTTATTTTTTAAAATTTTAACTTTTATCTAAAAATATAGGTTAATTTGATACGAACGAAATTACCGATTTTTTATAAGTTGGGTATATTTTGTTTTAATAGTAAATTCGGTAGGTTCGGTTGGCCGAAAAAGAAATTCGGTCAATTCGGTTGGTCTAAATCAGTTCGGTTTTGACCGAATGCTCACCCTACCCATACAAGCCATAATACAGTTATGCACCGAGTTCATGAGCTGTAGCATGAGACAACTATCGAAAATTAGCCTCAGTTAGTCCCATATCTCAGGCTCTCTCCACTTTCCTCACTAGTATAATTTCCTTGGTAGAAATGTTGCATGTAATAGAACCTAACTCAAAAGTATGATCAACATTCTTTGCTGCAATTCGAAGCCAGATAGGTCATGTTAACCATTGGAAAATTCCAGAGAAATGTTTCTGCAAACAACTCTACATATATGTATTCCCACACGTTTATGTGATATTATCAAAGCAGTCTACCTACTCCACCTGATTTTTTTTTTAAAAAGTCGTAAAATCTAGCTCATAATGAATCTTTTCCCCTATGCCATCATCTACGGTCAACAAAGTATGGACAACTATTAATTATGTGTGGTGTCTTGCATATGTGTGAAGCATTTTACCCCCATGTGATTTGTGAATAGGTATTTTACCCCTTTTGCAAAATATAGAACATTGGCCCCCTCATACGTCATACATGGAGGGAGCGTTGTCGTAAACTGTTTATTTTCAAACTACAGAGGGATAAACTATCTATTTGAAAACTACATGAGGGTAAACCGCCTATTTTCAAACCACATGAATGTAAATTGCCTATTTGAAAAACCACAGGAAGGTTCGTTGTCAAAAACCCTAGAAAATCCGTGTAAGTTATAATGAACATTGAAAAGGGGATGATTGCTTCAAAAAGGTGGGGCGTTGGCTTGTGGATACCAAGTACATGAACCTTCTTGGGCAAAACACAAAATTGACTACTGAAATTTTATTCATGCGAAATTTGGACCCCTACCCCTAACCATGTGTTGACCAAATAGACTAATGGTTGTTTGTTTACCCTCGACATATGTTTTCATTCTGAAGTATCCATGTGTGGTCAACATAATATGAACAATCAAAACTATCCGGACATAATGTCCTCGCTTGTGGTCATTAGTTCCCTTTATTCCCCAAGTAAGACCCACTCAACGAATAATCAGTATTTCTCCTACATGTGTACCGTAGATAGAAACAACAGTAGGGATGACAATAGGTCCGTGAGGGATGACAATAGGTCCGTGTAGAACACGTATCCAACCCATTTGCGGCAAGTATATATATTCTAAAATCGATACCGGGGCTGGGTACGAGTATTAGTTTTGTACCTGAATGCATATAGGTCAGGCAATGGGCCATATATAACCCGATAGACTCAGATGGTGCATGTATAGAACATGCACCAACTTATTAAAATCTTATTTTCAATTTTGTAACTATCTAAAATTTTTGCACTCAGTTACCCCTCCATCATCACCAAACTCAGAAGAAATCACAAAGAAATGGAATAAACAAACAACATATCGGGCCAACCTACAGGCAGTTATAACAGAGATAAAGGCACTTGAACTCAATCAAGTTCACATCAAAGTGATAAGGAGGACACCATTATGGCCCTTACTGAACTCCATATTTTCCAACATAATTGTCCTAGAGCATTGCAAAAAGAGTGATATGTTAATAAAAGACATCATTGGCTACTTCAACAGAAAATCTCAAGATTTTACATTCCGATGATACACCATGAAAATTAAGAAAAGTGATGTGCGTATACTCTTTGGAATAAGAGATGGTAAAACAAGACATATATATGCAGCCAAGGATTATAAACGTACGGAATTCATATAAAGGTCTTTTCCAGAGAAGCAAGGAGAAAAAAATGGCACGAGGATGAGTAAGAGTTCAATCTAAAAAAAAAATGACAATAAAGGCACAAATCCAACATTGATAATGATGTATATTACGTTGGTCGATTGGTGACTCTATGCATTCTTGCAGCCTTTTTCATATCAACGAAATCATCGAACATTCCATGGGTGTACAACATCGCTTGTTGAGGACTTGGGCACGATTTGCAGCTATGATTGGTCCAAACACATCTTTAATACATTGCTCAACAACTTGATACAGGCTGACTCTAAAAAACACTCCGGATGTGTTTTATTACTTCATGTAAGATGTCTTTATAATCAATCTTTAAACCACAATTATTTCCTAGTGGTTTTATAATAACATCGATTATATATACTTTGCAGTATTGGTTATGTGAGAGGGCATAGCTCATAATCCAGTCCAGCCTAACCCCATCCCAAGGTTCCTTAAGTGGAATCTTGAGGATTTTTACAAGAGGATTCAAAACATTGACATCAAGGAGCTCGACCATGATTATGTAAGTTTCCATGCGCATGCAACGAAACTATGTTGTGCATGCAATTTAACTAGGATGGTGCATGCAATTTAACTAGTCTGATGCATGCAAATTAACTAGGGTGGTGCATCCAATGAAACTAGGCTGGTGCATGCAATATAACTAGTCTGGTGCATGCAATTTAACTAGTCTGGTGCATGCAATTTAAGTAGGCTGGTGCATGCAATAAAACTATGTTGGTGCATGCAATTTAACTAGGCTGGTGCATACAATTTAACTAGGCTAGTGAATGCAATTTAAGTATGTTGGTGCACGCAATGAAACAAGGATGGTGCATCCAATTTAACTAGGATGCTACATTCAATTTAAGTAGACTGGTGCATCCAATTTAAGTAGGCTTGTGCATGCAATGAAACTAGACTGGCGCACCCAATTTATGTAGGCTGGTGCATGCAATTTAAGTAGGCTGATGAAAAGCAAATGACTCGCAACAATTCCATTGCAGATAGTAAAAAAACCTTTGCAAGTTTCAGTTGAAGAAGATGAAATGATGAACAAAGCCATTGCTATTGCACAAGAATCTCCAATGGCATATCAACTACCAGAATCTCCAATGCATATCAACTACCAGATTTGCATGCAAACAAAATATGAAAAAACAGAACTGAAGAACATTGCTGATGCCTTTTATCATGAGCAAGAAATAATTCCAACAGGGCAATTTTTTTGAATCTACGGAACTATTACCGCAGCTGGAAGAAACAAAAATAAATCTTTTTCTCAGAGACGAGCAAATGAAGGTGATGAAAAACAAATACGAAGAAATGAAGAGAAATAAAGAGGAGCTGGAAACTATAATAACACAATTGTATGCCGACCTTGAAAGGGTAAGCACGAAGAATAATGCACTGAAAATTGAGCTTCTCAACATCAAGGCTATCTCCTTCATCCTCAATGAAGAAAAGAACATATCTTTAAAGAAAATCAAGAACAATCTTCACTTGTCAAGAGGATCAAGAAATGGATGGACAGGCAGCAAAAAATGGAGATGTACCACACATATCCTGTTAAGAGAAAGGCAAAGAGGACCAAGAAAAATGAGGAAGAGGAAGAAAAAGGGAGGCAGAAGTGGAACCAAAACAAAATCTGGAAGACTAAGGTACAAACTATGATCCCATTGATCTAGAGCTGAGAGATTATGATTTATCTGGTGATAAACAAAAAGGGAAGGGGCAAAAAGATGAGGGTCCGCTCAAGTTCAAAACCAAAATGCCCGCTATGAAGCTCTTAACAGCAGAGGAAAAACCCCACATAATGAATAAAAACAAAACAAATGGAAAATGGTATGTCTAATTTAATTAAACAACACTTCATTGACACTGACTCTTCGATTGTGTGGAGATGAGTCATCTGAAAATACAAAGTCACCAACATGAAGATATTCGTAGCGGATGTTGGTGAAATCCTTCACTATATCCATTACCGACGATGTAAGTAAATTGCGTTAAATTTTTCTAATGACTTTGCTTGATATATACTAACGGTACATGTAACTCCACAAGTACCAATTCACATGTTGTTTCTATCGGTGCATGTGATCCACAAGTACCAATTCACATGTTGTTTCTATCCGTGCATGTGATATCCATGCACCGATAGACCATTAGGTGTATTTATCCAACATACACGGATTGAATGTATCTTTTCTAATGATTTTGCTTGTTATGTACTAATGGTGCATGTAACTCCACATGCACCAATTCACCTGTTGTTTCTATTGGTACATGTGATATAACATGCACCGATAGACCATCAGGTGCATTTATCCAACATGCACAGCTTGAATGTATCTTTTCTAATGATTTGTTTGATATGTACTCACGGTGCATGCAACTCCGCATGCACCAATTCACCTGTTGTTTCTATCGGTGCATATGATATCACCGGCACCGATTGATTATTACGTTCATTTATCCAGCATGCGCGGCTTGAATCTATCGGTGCATGTATATCACGTGCACCGATAGACCATTAGGTGGATGTCTCACACATGAACCACTATACATATATGTGAAACTGATTTATCATTACTTACAGATGATTAAGTGTTATACGATTGTTATAAATAACCACATTGTCAAGACAAGGAAAAGAAAGATAGCCCTATATATTCAACAGCTTGTGTTGGGTAATAAAACTCAACTATTAAATTTTTTTATCTTTGATTTTGGATATACGTAGATCATACAATTATTTCACACAACTTGGCAGCAATATGCAACACTGATCAAGGGAGGTACTACAAAGACTTGGAGGAAAACAACATGCCTACAAGAAGCAATGACATATAGGTTATTGGTTTTTCCAATAAACACACCCGGCATAAAAGACCACCTAAAAACATAGGGATACCACTAGACACTGTTTGTCTTTGATTTTTCTCATAACAATTAAATAAGGCTTCGAATTGAGGGTAAGACATATATTATTACTTTGAAAATTCCAAAATACTTGTAAGGTTTACTTTAAATACACCTATTTTTAAATTCTATATTTTTATAAAATTAACTAGTTGAGAACAATTCTTCTTCCAATATGCAGAAAGCCTACTTTGAAGAGAAGATGAAGAAAATGGTTGAGGAGAATCCAATTTCAAAAGGTATTAGCTACAGTCCAAGCGAACACACATGTGAAATCAAGCCATACAAAGAAGCAGTGCAACAAAGGTCTGGCTCAGTTGTTGTGTTTGTTTTCATGAACATGGAAAAATTATGAGAGGACAAGAAGTGCCCAAGCATTCAAATGTAGACATCAATACAATTTATAGAGCAAAAACGGTGAAACTCTTCCTCCAAAATACATAAGACAACAACTAATACTTTGTTGTAGATATTTTTGGTGCAGTAAATGTATAATTTTGTAAACAAACAACTACATTTTGTTCTTGAAGATATGTACAGACTCAGTTTTTAATTGGTTCATGTTGCACTACACGAAGTTGAATGCGTGCACTTTGTTTAATTGTTATTGCATTACACTTATCTAATGATTTTGCTTAATATGTGCTAAAGGTCCATGTAACTCCACATGCACCTGATCACGATTTATTTAAACAATAAATTCTCAGTGTAGTGTGATTATACCTCAAGTACACGGTGTCAAATTTTAGTATAATAGAATAAAGTAGGATGTCGTACCCATATGGACTAGTAAGCAAGTACCAAACTCAAATTGCTTAACTATATTTAACCTATGATTATTAATGATGATTAACTTAACTGCATTAACCAAGAACAATAAATCCAACACTAACAAGCAATAAAGAGTGTAGAAAATCAGTAAAAACAATTATCAAGACTTCGGTTCACCCATGTAATTCCCCACAATTCTTTTATTACTTATGATTTAAAATCAAACGCTCTAAGGTGACGAGTGCTCCTAATGCATTCGTTAAACTACGGTCAAGCTATAACTAGTCTAATATTAATGTTACAATAAACCACTCTCATGTCCTTAATGAGCGATTAATACCGAAAAAGGATTTATGACAACTTCTAGCCTTCGATTTTGATAAATCTATTGCTATCACACAAGTGTTTGATTTTACTTGGTCGGTCTCAGTCTAAACCCACAACCTAATTTACTATATCATATGGTCAAGTCAATCGTAATATAATATCATTCAAAGGTGATCAATCCTTTAAAGCATGAATAACAATAAACTATGTACAAATAATTGTAAGAATTAATCAAAAACCTTAAGTTGAATTATAGGTTCAAAATGGGATCCCCTAGTCTTGATAACAAAATTTAGCCAATAATCATGGCCAAATAATAATGTAAAAATAAGTTTTGCAACAAATTAAACATTAAAATCAAAAAATAATGAAGAACAAATTTTAGAAATACGAAATAACGCTAGGTGATGACTCATTGCGTTGCTCCGGCATCCGTCTCTCCCGGACTATCTTGCCCTTCAATGATTTATGATGGTATGGAATGCAGGCTCTGTTAGCACATTTTCTCAACTTTTATGCACTTCTACCTAGACTCCTAAAATCAATATATATATACCAAAAAGCGTAAAATCGCCCAAGGATCTATACAAAAATACTAGAAAATTGGTAGCGCTTATCGCGTACGCCCAAATTAACCATTTCTCAAGTTAACAACAGTAAATATGTAGTAGCGTGAGTAGGGATCGATCCCACAGTGAAGGAATCATTTTTCGTGTCATTATGTAACCAAATAGTACAAAATGGGATTTTAGAATTTATTAACTACTACCTAAGCAAAAGCTATGAATTAAACTAATTAGCAAAATTAAACTAAGGTGATTTAAAATTATGAGAATTCTTGGTTTTCAGTCGACGTTACCTTGGATTTATGCATTCAATCATCGATTATCACAAAAGATGTAATTTTTACTTGAATATTCATTACTAGAAATTCAACTCTTATCTTGCCTTATGCCTAGTTAAAATAACCCAAGCGTTCTACATTAACCCGTATTATTATATCAATCAAAACAGCAACAGTTAATATTAATATTAACAATAGCTTTCAAATCTAGTAAGAATGATGAACCTAGACAACATAATACAAGCGTCTATGTTTAATCTAGTTACGTGTTTTTCCTAAGAATTTAACACCACCAAAAGCAGACAATTACCAATCTAGTTGCTTCAAAGGCCAAGCAATAGATTGCATGTAAAAATCATTAGATGGCCGATCTAACAATCAAACATAACATCCATGGCATGAAAATTAGAAAAAGCACATGATACTCAATAAAAATCAATATAAGAACATCAATCTCATTAAAAACATAAAATCCAACCTATTGTCTTCCTTTAACCAAGAATCAAAAGTGTTTAGCCTATCATAATTAAATCTAAAACAATAGAATTTAATCTAGAAAACATCAAATTAATAAGAAAAGGAAAATTACTAAAAGGAATCACGGTTCCGGAGAGTCGTTTCCGTCTTCGTTCTTCAAAGTGTTCTTCACAAAATTGAAAGAAAATTATTCTAACGTCTAAGCTATGCTCTAAAGTCTGAATTATTGTGATTGGATGCTAATAAAATTGAGTTTATCAAGTAAATATGGTAGGATAGGTTAAAATCTTCCCAAGGATTGTAAAACTCTTAATTTCCTTATTTTTCCGGACTCTGCAGCGATTGGTCGGTTCTTCCTAGCGATCAATCGCTTCCTATATTTTTTCAGCAAAATTCCTCGGGCGGTCGAGCGCCTCTTTTATGCAATCGATTGCTTGGCTCTAGTGTCTTTTGGCGATCAATAGCTCAATTGTAGCGATCGATCGCTAGCTCGTAAAATTTGTTGCTCAACTTTCTGTCCAAATGCGATCGATCCCATCTTCCAAGCGATCGATCGCTTCTCCAAAATTATAGTTTTGGCCTTTTTCTTGATCAACCTTGAATCCTTATCATCTTCAGAGCTTCCCTTGGTCTTTATTCGCCTTTTTAGCTCAATTTCTTTGATTTCACCTACATTTACACAATTGTACGATTAGGTTGCATATGTAACAAATTATCCATCAAAATATACCAAATCGTAGACAATTAAGCGCAAAAGATGTGTCTATTTCTAGTCACATCAAACTCCCACATACTTAATCTTTACTCGACTTCGAGTAAATCAGACAAAACTAAAATCTTTTTGGGTTGGCTAATAGTATCATAACAAATTGACTTGTCCTCACTTTTATGCCTCAACAATTATAAACATGCATAGGAATGAAAGGCGGTGAAAAGTTAACAGTGGAACAAGTTCAATCCCTTAAACATTTCGTACCCAACAAAGTAGTGAACGTGCGTATGTGGTCATAAACAAGTGCCATGTACAAGTTATAGATCCAATAGATGCAAAGCCTACAATAGCTTAAGTCATATACTAACACAAGTATAAGCTCACTTGCACTCTTCTCCGCCATCTTAGCCACTTTGCAAACACAAATCAAGTAGGTCTTTATTAGCTTGTAGCTTGGCCTGGGTATTGGCTTATGAAAGAAAGGGTAGAGATGCATCAAACAAGAGAGTATGGTGATATGCACAATTAAACTTCTCTCATTGCATGATTTTTCAAACTTTGTTCATTTTCACACCTTGTATGTTTTTGCAAGGTATATTTCAATCTTTTTCTCTTTTGTGCCTTGGCTCCCCAAGGAGTCATATTTTTATCAATTTCCTCAAGGCAACCCTTTTCTTTCATGCATTTCATTCTTTTGATAATGAAGCTCAAACATATAGTTCAATGAATTCCTAAGTGCATGTGAATGAAACACATCATACTCCCTTCAAAGTTGTGGATTAAAATACATTTAGGCTTATTAGGGAAGGATGATAAGCTAGTCAATGAATATCAAATAGGGGTCGTTTGTATGCTTAGCATACAACGATTCTTTTGCATTAAAGATAAAAAAGGGTACTAGTGATTGATTTTCTTTACATGGTAGGCTTGAAAGGCTTAAACGCCTCAAAGGTCGTCTATATCACTTTCATGTTCGCAAGTAGTCTAGACATACGCCTCAAAAAGAGCATGTAGTTAAGTTCTAGCATGTAGTAGAGACTTCTTAAGACTATCACAATATTCACACAATCTTCACTAAGATATGCACACTGCACAAGTCATGACGGATTCGTGTTCAAAATATTCAATTACTAAGTCAAAGCACACTTTGCATTAGAGTTCAAAGTGTTCCAAGGTTAACAATTCACCTATGTTCAAAAATATGCATGCCATCAATTAGGTTTCATCATGGGCTAGTGATTCTAAGCATGCATTCATTACTAACTATGAGCTCAAAATTTTTATTTTTATATTTTTTGTATTTTTTGTGATAGAAAAGCAATAACACACCACTAATCCCTCCCCATACTTAAATATTACATTGTCCCCAATGTAAGACAAAAATATAAGAAAAGAGAAAAGTCTAACTACTAAAGGAATAAAAAAAAAGGATAAGGGAAACTAAACCCCCTTGTGTTGCCTCCCAAGCAGCGCCTCTGTTTAACATCGGTGGCCTGACGCCAGTCCTCTATCAAGGTGAGTGATGTTGTGTTGCTCTATCTTTCTTCTTCCTCCATCTCAATATCTTCTTGAGTCCCTTGAACTTTGGTTTGTTTGCTTTTGAGTGGTCGGCCTCAGTCTTTGTTCCTCCTCTTTCTTTTGTTCCTTGTTGGCTCCAGAGGGTGTGTCTCTTCAACAGTAGGATCCTGTAGGTGAGAAGAAAGAGGGTCAGCAGTATCTTGAGTAGATATGGTAGCAATAGTATGAAAAGTATGCATAAGATTTGAGTACATACCTCCTTTGTTATCAAGGCCATCAGTAGCCTTTCACATCTCCCACAATTCATCATTATCAAAATCATCATCAAATTCATCATCCATATCAATAGCATAGCTAGATTGTTCATGAGTTTTAATGGTTTCATAAATATTAAATTTTGCAACCTTGCCATTAAACTCCATTGTTAACATGCCGTTATTCACATCTATCACCGATTTAGAGGTTTTCAAGAATGGTCTCCCTAAAAGAATGGGGCTAGCTGGGTCAACATTTTCCATGTCTAAAACATAAAAATCAGCGTAGAGAACCAAACTCTCTACGTGCACAAGTACATCATCTATATCCATCTAGGAACAACCGTGGATCTGTCAGCTAATTGGATCACAATATTGTTTCTTTTCAAAGGTCCAGGTTTCAGTTGAGTGTAAATTGAGTAAGGCTTGACATTAATTGAAGATCCTAAATCTAGCATTGTCTTCTCAATTCTAGTGGTTTCAATCACACAAAGGATGGAGAACATACCAGGGTCCTTACACTTTGTGGGAATGCTTCTTTGGATAACCACGGAAACATTCTCGTCTAGCCCGATCTTGGGGCACCCTTTCCATTCCTTTCTCTTATCCGCTTTCCACACTTCTATCAAGAATCTAGCATAGTGAGGCACTTTCTGTTGGGATATGCCCTAAGACACATCATTAGATGATTGTTTATGACATACAATGTAATATGATTTTATGAATGGCAATTCATTATTATATATTATTATTTTAACTGTGCAATGTGAATTAATATATATGTTAATGTCCTTAGAATAATATTGTATTATTCTTAAAGATGTCCCTAGTCAAGTATTATCATGAAAGGGATAATGATAATACGTAGAAACTAGTATGTGTTGATCGATGAATTGTTCATTGATATGAGATATCAAATCAACATATGGGTACATGTTAGAGAACGATGTACTGGACAGACCCACCATGAGAATGCAACATGGATAGTTATATGATCGTCATATGCAATTCTCATAGTGATAATAATGTATGAAATCCTTACGACTTGTGATAATCAGAGATCCCAACATAAGGAGTTATGTATCTTGATATCGTCAAACGTTACCCGTAACAGGGTATACTATAAAGGCGACTATTGGATACACTACGAATTATGTAGAGGGATGTTGACTGATCGAGATAGGATTTGTCCCTCCTATATAACAGGAGATGTGTTTGGCCCTTGATCAAGTGAGAACTAAAATGCATGGCCATGCTCGAATGAGTCGATATGAGATATCGAGCTTATTCGTTTATTCTAGTTCTACTTGGGGATCAAGAAATAAAGATTGGATATACGAGTATGACTGTTCCATGACTCGTGTTCAATCTAAACACAAAGGACAAAGGGATTAAGTTACATGGTTAATATTATCACAAGTTCTAAAGGTTATGTCGAGTCATTGACATTCTTGTAATTTGGGTAGCATTGATGTGTTGCTAGATACCGCTCAATGCTTGAGACGTAAAATGAGATTTTATGTCACTGCCAACATTACAAGATCCTATCGGGTCGCACAAAAGATTAAATCGAGAAGGGAAATTAAATTCATGGGATGAATTAAATAATTAAGAGGAGTCTTAATTAATAATCATAATGATTAATTAAATCATGGGCTTAAGCCCATGAGGCTTTATGAAAGCCTTTAATTAATCATATAAAATATGATTGCAAGGGGTTTTAATATGATTAACACTTCAATACACAAAACCTAATACCAAGCAAGCTACACACGGCCGCACCATCTTGAGCTCTCGGCCACTTCATAGCCGAATGGTTCTTGGTGATCTTGTGCCAATTTTGATTGTGAATCAAGTGTGGTTTTTGGTTCCGGTTTAATAACTTGTCTAGCAACTTGTTATTAAACTATCCCTTCACCCGATTTGATCGTGTGGATACCGTTGAGGCAAAACTCATTGAGTTTTGCTAGTGACTCGGAGAAGGCGTAGGACGTGGTGCTGCTCCGTGGATTCTTCTTCAAACACGCTACAAGGGTGAGGCCTTCGTATACCTTAATCCGATATGATAACCTATGTATAGATCTGCTGGTTTGTAATCCTAAAAATTTTATTCCGCTGCGTTGTATGCTCAATAGGATTACTACCAGTGGTATCAGAGCCGTGTACAAGGCTCATATCGAATTTATGTGGTTAAATAGTTTAATCATATTAGGATTATATTGCATGCTATTAAAACTGTATAAACATATATGATATGTTAATATCGAGTTTGTGAAATTCATCGTAAAATTGTATTTGATATAATAGGCGAATAATTGTATACGATACACGAAAGCGTAAAATCGAGGTGTTGGCTCAAGGTGGTTCGACCACTTCATGACTTGACCCTCGGGCCGCCGCTAGTGAGCTAGGGTTCGGACCCTTGGCTCATGCATGGGGCCGCGCCGCTTCCAAAAGGCTAGGGTTTTGAACCCTAGTCACATAAGCCACTCGGCCGCCGCTTGGGCTAGGGTTCATCGAACCCTTGGCTCGTGATGGTTAAGCTGTCACCGTCATGGACCGTCCATGGTTGGACCGTGGCTTGTGACTCATGGATTTCGGTGTTTCGAGCAAGTTGGCTCGATGAAAAACCAACATGGTGCAAGGCGGCTAGGGTTTGGAACCCTAGCGGCGCCGCACCCATGCCATCGGCTCGGACCATGTCGTGGGCTAGGGTTTCGAACCCTAGGCCCATAATTGGTCCAGCCGTGGTGCATGGTTGGTTCGAACCATGGTGGTTCGTAGCTAAGTCGCATTAAGTTCGTGGCATGTGATGTCCCGAGCATACGATAATTTTTCATAAATTATTTACAGTTTTAATTAGAATTAAATTTAAAATGTTTAGAATTTAATTAATTAAATGTTAATGCATGCTTTATGTGTTGTTTGAGCATGGTGCGTGGTTATAGCCCTTGGACCTATTAGATAGGATTTGTGGATGTTTGTAAGTTATAATACGACCTGCGTGTCGTGCCTTTCTCTATTTCATTCTAAATGTAATCCCTCCCCTATGTTCCCCTCGAATGTGAATCGAGGAATTCTATATCTTGTAAATAGTGTAGTTTATTTTATTGATGGTGATCAATGAAGATGGAGCATCGTGCCGGGATGAGGAGGCGATTCACAAATTGGAGCCAAAGGAAGGTGCTTGTGAAGTTACCTTAGGTTGACTCATAGGATTTTCTCATTGGCTTGAGAAAATCATTAGTAGGGGCTATAACCATGTCACGTTTTATTATGTATGTTGATGCATGATTTATCTTGTGTTTTAGTTTGACAATAGTATTCACATATATGTAAATATGTATACAACTATATGTAGTGGACATATTTTAAATTATCAAATTAATCATGAGATCAATAAATCCCTCTAAAATATTAAGTTTTAGATGCCTTCCAAAATAAAAGTACTCGTCAATAACTTCGATTGTACATGTGTGGGTTTGCCAAAGCAAAGCACCGTGGCAATCTTAGTAAGGCGTGAAAGGATAAAAGTGATATCCGTTATACTTTAATTGGGTACGACTTAACTAGGTTATCTCAATAGGATTGGGAACCTAGAGGCATGGGTTGGATTTTAATTCATTTGATGAATTGAACAAAGTGTTGTTCGTCCAACTATCCAAGAATTATATGTGATGTAATTGACAAAGTGTTGTCTACCTAAATAACCGAGTCTTGGGCGATTAGCCAAAGCTAACTCAAGATTAGGCGAAATATGGATCTTGGCCCACTAAAGGTTTCGAGGGTTGATATTTTTTCAAACAAAATAGTGGGAGTATCATTTAATATAAGACCATGTTAAATGATTTAAATCATAAACTAAATCATAAACTTATTTTGCATATTTATATTGTAGATATCCATGGCAACTAACAACGTTACTAGCACTTTATCACTGCGATCGGTCCTTGAGAAGGACAAATTAAATGGGACGGATTTCCTAGACTGGCATAGGAACTTGAGGATAGTCCTCAAACAAGAAAAGAAACAATATGTCCTAGAGGAACCCTTGCCCGCTGAGGAACCTCCCCTAACAGCTACAAGAGCTGAAAAAGATGCTTACAAGAAGCATCAGAGTGACGCTTGATGTTGGGTGCCTCATGCTTGCCACCATGAACTCTGAGCTTCAGAAGCAACATGAGGAAATGGAGGCGTTCGATATGATCGAACACTTAAAGCAGTTGTACCAACAGCAAGCAAGACAAGAGAGGTATGACGTCTCTAAGGCGTTATTTCAGTGCAGGATGGTAGAAGGAAGCCTAGTTGGAACTCATGTGCTCAAGATGATTGGGTACATTGAGAATCTGGACAAGCTGGGTTTTCCATTGGACCAAGAGTTGGCCACCGATGTGATCTTGCAATCGTTGCCTGAGAGCTTCAGTCAATTTGTAGTAAATTACAATATGACTGACATGGAAAGACTCTACCACAATTGCTTGGTATGTTGAGAACATATGAAGCAAATACTAAGAAGACTAAGGCCACAAATGTCCTTATTGTGAATAAGGGCAAAGGAAGGGCCAAAGCTAAAGGCAACAAGAAAGCAAAGAAAGTATTTGCTAAATCTAAGCCAAAGTCTTCTGCACTGAAACCAAAGGGAGGGATAGCAAAGGAAGGGAATTGTTTCCATTGCGGTGAGACCGGCCATTGGAAAAGGAACTGCAAAGTATATCTGGAGGATCTAAAGAAAGGAAGTGTGACTTCCGCTTCAGGTATTTTTGTTATAGAAGTCAATTTATCTACTTCTTCATCATGGGTATTAGATACTGGATGTGGATCTCACATTTGTGTAAATGTGCAGGATCTAAAAAGGAGTAGGACGTTGGCGAAAGGTGAAGTTGATCTCCGAGTTGGAAATGGAGCAAGAGTTGCTGCATTAGCTATAGGAGATTATCATTTAGCTTTACCTTCTGATTTATCATTGATTTTGAAAGATTGTTATTTTGTGCCTTCAATTACTAAAAACATTATTTCTATTTCTTGTTTGGACAAGTATGGATTTTCATTTATAATAAAGGATAACTATTGTTCTATTTATTTAAATGATATGTTTTATGCTAGTGCACAAATGGTGAATGGTCTTTATGTATTAAATCTTGATATGCCTATCTATAACATAAATACTAAAATGATTAAAAATAATGATTGTAATCCGACTTATCTCTGGCACTGTCGCTTGGGCCACATAAACGAGAACCGCATATCTAAACTTCATAAGGATGGAGTATTAGATTCATTTGATTTTGAATCATATGAAACATGCGAATCTTGTTTAATGGGCAAGATGACTAAAGCCACTTTCAAGGGACATGTTGAAAGGGCAAGTGTTTTATTGGGACTAATACATAGTGATGTATGTGGTCCAATAAGTACACAAGCTAGAGGTGGTTTTCAATACTTCGTTACATTTACTGATGACCTCAGTAGATATGGGTATGTGTACCTAATGAAACATAAACATGAAACCTTTGAAAAGTTCAAAGATTTCAAGAATGAAGTACAAAACCAACTTGGCAAGAGTATCAAAATCCTTCGATCAGATCGAGGAGGAGAATACTTAAGCCAAGAGTTTCATGACTATCTAAAGGAATGTGGGATAGTCCCACAACTCACTCCTCCGTATACTCCACAATGGAATGGTGTATCCGAGAGGAGAAATCGAACCTTGTTAGACATGGTTAGATCAATGATGAGTCATGCAGATCTTCCGATATCGTTTTGGGGACACGCTCTAGAAACAACGATTTTCTTACTGAACCGTGTTCCATCTAAATCAGTGGAAAAGACACCATATGAGATATGGACTGGGAAGCGTCCTAGTATGTCTTTTATGAAGATTTGGGGTTGTGAGGCTTTCGTTAGACGTCACGCCACTAACAAACTTGGACCCAAATCTGATAAGTGTTTATTTCTGGGGTATCCTAAGGAAACGAAAGGATATTATTTCTATTATCCCACCGAGAACAAAGTAATTGTTGCTCAGACTGGTGTATTTCTTGAAAGAGAATTTATTTCTAGAAAAACCAGTGGGAGAGAAATAGAACTTAGTGAAGTTCAACCACAAGAAAACACTGAACCTGAGATTGAGATGGAAACAGAGCAGGCACCGCAAGCTGTTGTGGAAGAAGCACCTGCTCAAGAGACACAAGCCCAGCGTAGGTCTGTAAGAGAACACCGGGAGCCACAGAGATATGGATTTCTTGTGACTCAACAAGGTGACTTACTACTCATTGATGAGGATGAGCCGTCATCTTATCAACAAGCTATAATGGGCAATGATTCTGAGAAATGGCAAGAGGCCATGAAATCTGAGATGGAATCCATGTATGCCAACCAAGTATGGACTTTGGTTGATCCACCTGAAGGGGTACGACCCATAGGGTGCAAATGAATTTTCAAGAAAAAGACCGATATGGATGGTAACGTACAAACCTATAAAGGTCGGCTGGTTGCAAAAGGATTCAAACAAATTCATGGTATTGACTATGATGAAACCTTTTCACCAGTGGCCATGGTTAAATCCATAAGGATCTTACTTGCAATAGCTGCATTTCATGATTATGAAATCTGGCATGGATGTCAAAACAGCTTTCCTTAATGGAAATCTACTCGAGGATGTGTACATGACACAGCCCGAGGGTTTTGTCGATCCAAAGGATGCTGGAAAGATATGCAAGCTACAACGATCCATTTATGGATTGAAGCAAGCTTCTCGGAGTTGGAATCTTCGTTTTGATGATGCAATCAAAGAGTTTGGTTTTATCAAAAACGAAGATGAACCTTGTGTCTACAAGAAGGTCAGTGGGAGCGTATTCATTTTCCTAGTGTTGTATGTAGATGACATACTTCTTATTGGAAATGATATCCCTGCCTTGCAATCTGTAAAGATTTGGCTAGGGAATTGCTTTTCGATGAAAGACTTGGGAGAAGCCACCTATGTATTAGGAATCAAGATCTATAGAGATAGATCGAGAAGGCTTCTTGGTCTAAGTCAAAGTAAATACATAGACAAGGTACTTAAAAGGTTTAGCATGCAAGAATCCAAGAAAGGATTCGTGCCTATGACACATGGTATTTATCTCTCGAAGGAACAGTGTCCTTCAACACCAGATGAGAGACAACGCATGAGTAAGATTCCATACGCGTCAGCTATTGGATCTATCATGTATGCCATGATATGTACTCGTCCCGATGTATCGTATGCTTTGAGCATGACGAGCAGATATCAAGTTGATCCAGGTGAAGGTCACTGGATTGCTGTCAAGAACATCCTGAAGTACTTGAGAAGGACTAAGGATACACTCTTGATTTATGGAGGTGAGGAAGAGCTCAATGTAATGGGTTACACTGATGCAAGCTTCCAAACCGACAAAGATGATTTTCGATCGCAATCTGGATATGTGTATTGCCTAAATGGATGTGCTGTGAGCTGGAAGAGTTCAAAGCAAGAAACAGTAGCCGATTCTACAACGGAAGCTGAGTATATTGCTGCCTAGGATGCAGCAAAGGAAGCTGTTTGGATGAGGAAGTTCATTTCTGAACTTGGAGTGGTGCCTAGCATTAAAGATCCGATAGAACTCTATTGTGACAACAATGGAGCGATCGCATTAGCTAAGGAACCAAGATCTCACCAAAGATCCAAACACATACTTAGGCGGTTCCATTTCATTCGAGAATCGTTGAAAGGGGAGATGTTAAAATATGCAAAGTACCAACAGATGATACTGTATCTGACCCATTGACGAAGCCACTGTCACAGCAGAAGCGTGATCGTCATACTAGATCTCTAGGCATTAGGTATATGTCTGAGTGGTCTTAGTGCAAGTGGGAGATTTGTTGGGATATGCCCTAAGACACATCATTAGATGATTGTTTATGACATACAATCTAATATGATTTTATGAATGGCAATTCATTATTATATATTATTCTTTTAACTGTGCAATGTGAATTAATATATATGTTAATGTCCTTAAAATAATATTGTATTATTCTTAAAGATGTCCCTAGTCAAGTATTATCATGAAAGGGATAATGATAATACGTAGAGACTAGTATGTGTTGATCGATGAATTGTTCATTGATATGAGATATCAAATCAACATATGGGTACATGTTAGAGAACGATGTACTGGACAGACCCACCATGAGAATGCAACATGGATAGTTATATGATCGTCATATGCAATTCTCATAGTGATAATAATGTATGAAATCCTTACGACTTGTGATCATCAGAGATCCCAACATAAGGAGTTATGTATCTTGATATCGTCAAACGTTACCCGTAATAGGGTATACTATAAAGGCGACTATTGGATACACTACGAATTATGTAGAGGGATGTTGACTGATCGAGATAGGATTTGTCCCTCCTATATAACAGGAGATGTGTTTGGCCCTTGATCAAGTGAGAACTAAAATGCATGGCCATGCTCGAATGAGTCGATATGAGATATCGAGCTTATTCGTTTATTCTAGTTCTACTTGGGGATCATGAAATAAAGATTGGATATACGAGTATGACTGTTCCATGGCTCGTGTTCAATCTAAACACAAAGGACAAAGGGATTAAGTTACATGGTTAATATTATCACAAGTTCTAAAGGTTATGTCGAGTCATTGACATTCTTGTAATTTGGGTAGCATTGATGTGTTGCTAGATACCGCTCAATGCTTGAGACGTAAAATGAGATTTTATGTCACTGCCAACATTACAAGATCCTATCGGGTCGTACAAAAGATTAAATCGAGAAGGGAAATTAAATTCATGGGATGAATTAAATAATTAAGAGGAGTCTTAATTAATAATCATAATGATTAATTAAATCATGGGCTTAAGCCCATGAGGCTTTATGAAAGCCTTTAATTAATCATATAAAATATGATTGCAAGGGGTTTTAATATGATTAACACTTCAATACACAAAACCTAATACCAAGCAAGCTACACACGGCCGCACCATCTTGAGCTCTCGGCCACTTCATAGCCGAGTGGTTCTTGGTGATCTTGTGCCAATTTTGATTGTGAATCAAGTGTGGTTTTTGGTTCCGGTTTAATAACTTGTCTAGCAACTTGTTATTAAACTATCCCTTCACCCGATTTGATCGTGTGGATACCGTTGAGGCAAAACTCATTGAGTTTTGCTAGTGACTCGGAGAAGGCGTAGGACGTGGTGCTGCTCCGTGGATTCTGCTTCAAACACGCTACAAGGGTGAGACCTTCGTATACCTTAATCCGATATGATAACCTATGTATAGATCTGCTGGTTTGTAATCCTAAAAATTTTATTCCGCTGCGTTGTATGCTCAATAGGATTACTTACACTTTCTTCATTGCATCATACAGTGGAGCATTTTCCTCACAGCATTGGAAAGTCTTGTAGAGTCCCTTGATGCCCTCTTCCTTCCAGTTCACCTTCAATGCAAAGGGGAATGGGGGTTCAATTTTGTATTCACGGAGTGGTGGAGACTTACCTCATGGTTCCTCCTCTTGCATGAGCTCTTCAACATCCTTCTCGGTGTCATTCTCCTCTCTTTATTGGGTGGCATCAGTACCACCTTCTCCTCAGCTTCATCTTCACTTCTATTCAAAGTGATGGCGCTTACATTTTCCCTTGGGTTCACCACTGGCTGTGAAGGAAGCCCATTGGATATTCTCGCTTCAATCTTGTTGAGCAAAGTAGCCAATTTCCCCATTTGCGTAGTTAAGCTTTGGATGCTCGCCCTCGTTTCCTGTTGAAATTGCAAGCTATTTTCAGCTATAACTTTAACAATATTCTCTAACCTGTCAGAAGGATCGTGCACTGGCGGTGGTGGAGGTCTCTGATATGGTGCTCTGTAGGGTGGAGGTTGGTTCATTTGTTGATTCCCATAGCCCTGGTTTGGATGGTCCCTTCAACCTTAGTTGTAGTTGCTTGATGGATGGTCATAGCTCCTTTGTGGTGGACCAGGGAATCCTCCTGCTGCATTCACGTGCTCAGTAGATGTCTCTTGTAGTGAGGGGCATGCGTCAGTGGATGGTTCACAGCTAGACAGATTCCACACGGCTTCATCTTCCCCCACATTGCCACCTGCAAGATTACGTACAAGAAACGTTAATTCAATCAGTTGTTGTTCAAGATTTGATACGTTTACCTCTTGTCTTGGCAGTTGTCCATGTCAAACATGTCCAAATTGCTGGGAGTTGGCCGCCATTTTTTGTTATCAAGTGCCTTGCCTCCCCGCTGTCTTGTCAATGAAAGCTCATCCGCTTGCCGCATCACTAAGTTCCTGTCACCAGAAAGTAAACCTTCATAGAAATATTGAATTAACAGGTGTTGACTTATCTGATGTTGTGGGTAGCTTGCACACAACTTCTTAAACTGTTCCCAATACTCATGCAGCGACTCCTCGTGGTACTGCTTCACACCATAGATCTCCTTCCTTATGTTAGACGCCCTTGAAGCTGGAAAGTACTTCTCTAGGAAGACTCTATGCAAATCCGTCCACATGGTGATAGATCTGGAGGGTAGGTAGAATAGTCAATCTTTAGCAGCATCCTTTAGAGAGAATTGAAAGGTTTAATTTGCTCATCCGTCACGCCGGCTGGTTTCATAGTAGTGCATACCACGTGGAATTCCATCAAGTGATTGTGCGGGTTCTCACCTGCAAGACCATGAAAAGATGGCAGTAAATGGATTAGACCAGATTTAAGTTCAAAATTTACATTGTTAGCAAGCACAGTGAAGGTGATGCAGAGAGGTTGTTGATCCAAGTTAGGATTCGCCAACTGTCTCAAGCTTTGATTCGCAGCCATGTTGTTCCTCTCTTCTTCCTCAAGTATCCTTGCTTTTCTTCTTCTCCGATGTAGTGTCCTCTCAATCTCAGGATCGTAGTGAAAATTATCTTCGTGATTAGAGGATTCACCTGTACTCATTAACAAACCAAGTAGTAGTGTGGGATGATAATAAAATAAATAGATTTAACATGAAATAAACACCAGTGCCTTCCTCGACAACGGCGCCAAAATTTGGTAGCGCTTATCGTGTACGTCCAAATTAACCCTTTATCAAGTTAACAACAGTAAATATGTAGTAGCGTGGGTAGGGATCGATCCCAAAGGAAATGATGTCTTTTTTCGTGTCAATTATGTAACAAATAGTAAAAAGGGGATTTTATAATTTATTAACTACTACTTAAGCAAAAGCTATGAATTAAACTAATTAGCAAAATTAAACTAAGGTGGTTTAAAATTATGAGAAAAGATTCTTGGTTTTCAGTCGACTTTACCTTGGATTTATGCATTCAACCATCGATTATCACAAAAGATGTAATTTTTACTTGAATATTCATCACTTGAGATTCAACTCTTATCTTACCTTATGCTAGGGATGGCAATGGATGGGTTTGGAAGCGGGGCGGGGCGGGTCCTGGGATTGGTCGAACCCGCCACGGACCCGCCCCGCTATACAATTTTAATTTTTTTTATAAAAAAATTTGATATTGATTATACATTTTACTTCTTTGATTGAACAATAAAGTGTCATTATTTATATCAAAATTCATGTGTTCATGTTAAAGAAATTTGACATCTTGAAGGAAATAAGAGCAAATTAATAAATATTTAGTAGCTTAAAGATAGTTTTACAATGGTTATTATAAATATTTACTAGAGAAAATATGAAATTTAATCACAAAACTCAAATTTTGTGTTTATAAATTGATTTTTAGCTAAATTTTTTTTTAAAAAAAAAATGGAATCGGGGCGGGGCGGGTAAACCCGTCGGGTTCGCGGGTCTAAGCGGGGCGGGGCGGGTTCGGGTTTTATGTGTAGCGAGGCGGGTCCTGGGATTGGCCAAACCCGTCTCATACCCGCCCCGTTGCCATTCCTACCTTATGCCTAGTTAAAATAGCACAAGCATTCTAAATTAACCCGTATTATGTCAATCAAAACAATAGCAGTTAAGATTAATATTAACAATAGATTTCAAATCTAGTAAGAATGATGAACCTAGACAACATAATCCAAGCGTCTATATTTAATCTACTTACGTGTTTTTCCTAAGAATTTAACAACACCAACAACAGACAATTATCAATCTTAGTTGCTTCAAAGGCCAATCAATAGATTGCATGTAAAAATCATTAGATGGCCGATCTAACAAACAAACATAACATTCATGGCATGAAAATTAGAAAAGTACATGATACTCAATAAAAATCAATATAAGAACATCAATCTCATGAAAACATAAAATCCAATGTATTGTCTTCCTTTTGACCAAGAATCAAATGTGTTTAGCATATCATAATTAAATATAAAACAATAGAATTTAATCTAGAAAACATCAAACTAATAGAAAAAGGAAAAGTACTAAAAGGAATCACAATTCCGGAGCGTCGCTTCCGTCTTCATTCTTCAAAGTGTTCTTCACAAAATTGAAAGAAAATTATTCTAATGTCTAAGCTATGTTCTAAAGTCTGAATTATTGTGATTGGAGGCTGATAAAATCGAGTTTTTCAAGTAAATACAAAGTTAAAAGAAAACTTAGATCCAAAACAGAAAAAAACAATAACTATGTCTTCGATAATCTCCGCAATAAAAAGTCTTCGATTATTTTATTTGTTGTTTTTCGTTTTTTTTTTTCTCACAACTTTAGATGTGAAATCACACCCCTGACTCCAGTAGCTCCCTTCACCCATGACTCCAATAGCTTCCTTCTTTAGATTGATCATCTTACACAACAAAAACATATTTCCCATATCAATCTCATTACTCAAACAACAATTAGGTGATCATCGATTGAGTACTTGAAACAAGGTTCATCAGCATTGAATTCGCACCACTTAACAGATACACAACATATTAAATAACTGAATCTGAAACTAGAATTAACATTCAAACCCAATGTTTTCTCTATAAATTTCAACACAATCATGATTCTGATATCCATCAGAGTAATAACGATAAAAATCTTAGGAAAATTTGATCAGATTACAGATAATTGACTATATAAAAGATCGATCAATCTAAAATCTGAAAATCAATAACCTACACGACCAAAATTAGTTGCTCGATGAATTAGATGAAAATTCGGAAAAGCGAACATCGTTATGAAGGGGAGAAAAAAATCACGTAAATTGTTACGAGGGGTAAATTAGTCATGAAAATGGACCAAAGGGTTGATAAAATAGACTTATTTGAAATAAGTTTTCTAAAAGATGTATTTAGTTGAAAGAAGATTTTTTGGGAGATTTAGTTGAAAGATGTTTTAGAAAGTGATATATTTATATAATTTCCTCTTACTAATATACTAATATATCTTTAATATATGAATGTAGTATGCATATTATAATTATAATATACTAAGGCTGCGTTTGGTTAGTATGATAAGGGCTTGATTAGGTATTAATTAGAATATATCAAGCGTTTAGTGACTTTTGTACCAATCCATCTTTTTCCCAGAGGACCGGTATAAGCCACTATGCACGTTTGAAAATGCATCCCTCCAACTCCCAGGTATTTCGAATCCACGTTTGCACAGTAAACATGATATGAGTACAAGTTGACATATTTGCCCATTCATCTTCCTACCAAAACCAGATTGAAGAAACGCATCGGTGGGATTCCTTGTTCCCCTCCGCTTACGAACAGTCTGTTCTCTCTTCTCCCCGTGACTCCATTCCACATCGTCCTTCTCTCATAGGAGAATGATGGTAAGATGAAGGTGAGGGCACTGTAGCTCTATCTAGGAGTCATTCACATTTGAATCTTGACACTAATTTTATAGGTAAATCAGAAAAAAAATTGCGTTTTCTCACTCAAGCACAACTAGTTTTCTTATGCAGTGAGTGTGTAATATGTACGTTGTGTTTGGTTCAATCAAAAATGGGAATTGAAATTGGAATTGGATTTGGAATCGGAATTGGATTTGGAATCCATGGAATTGGAACTCATTTTGGTGTTTGGTAAAAAAATTAAAATGTTACTTAAGAATTGGATTTGATAGTTAAGAATAATGTTATTTGATATTAAAAATATATATACTTATTTTTAAAATACCATTTTCAATGTGTAATAATTTTTTTATATTTCAAATATTTGATTTAGTTATGATTTTCTAAAAAAAATACGTGAAATAATTAGTTTAAATAAATAAAAATAAGATTTAATATTATGATATTTTAAATGTACAAGTTGAAAATTTAAGATCATTATATATATAGACAACAAATTTTTATATTTTAAATATTATTTAATTATAATATTTTTTAAAATTATGTAAAAGAATTAATTTAAATAAATAGAATATAGAATTTATTTATGATATCTTAAAATAATGATGAATTATAATATTGAAAAATAAAATGAAATCCCGTTTTAAAATCCAAATCTCACCGTATTTTAAAGGATTTGAGTTAACTATTCCAAATCCCTTCAAGTCCCACCACTTCCGAATTCCATTTTAAAATCCCATTATACAAAACACGTAAAATGGTATTTACAAATCCAAATCCCATCAGATTCCATCAAATCCAAGCTTTTAATGGTGTCCAAACACACTGGAAGTGTTCTCAACAGTTTTCCCAAGCTATGAGAGTCTTAAAAGGTTGCTTTTTTAATTTTGATTTGTGTTTATTTCGGTTTTTGAAGTTTGAATTTTGGACTATTAATTTCAAATGGTTTTTTTAATAATTAGTTTGAATATAAGAATTGTTATAAATAAAATAAAAGGGAATATTCATGTTATAATTAAATTTATTGTGCTTCCTGTTGATAACAATGTTGTTAATTAAAAAAGTTGACCTAAAATAATAGAAATAAGTGAAAACATATTTAAGGGTGTTTTTATCATTTTATGAATAAAATTAATCTACATCACATATTACTAAGTAAACCAAACACATTAATACTTATCATACTTTACTAATCATACTAACTAAACACAATATAGTATATCCATTAGTTTACTTATCAACTCACTATCGACTCATTATCAACTTTTTAATCTATCCATCATTTATCTTATCACAACAACCAAACACAGCATAATTGTATTGGTTTTGTAGCGAGGAACTCATTCTAGCCCGTCAATTTCAGGTATGGGTCGGATGGGTATGTTTTGATTTAAACAGGTCGGTGTGGATACAAGGATTTCATTGTTGCTGCCCTTAAGGGCACTGTCCTCAGGGGCATCATCCACCATTCATTTGTAATCTTTTTTTTTTTTTTTTAAAAAGATTCCAAATGAATGGTGATGATGCCCCTAAGGGCACTACCCTTAAGGGCATCATCAAACAAACCGGATACAAGGCTGTGGGAATCTAAATGGGTCAGGTATTAGGTCCTAGCGGCCTATCCATAGGTGATCGATTGACAACCCTAAATAATAGTCATTTTGGTATTATTTTTAAACCTATGAACAAAATTATTTCTTGTTTTTTAATAAAAAATTATAAAAGAAATTTACAATGGTGAATTATTTAAATTTTATCATTTATCTAACAAACCTCACACACTTCATGCCTAATTGATCTCTTTCTCTATCAATTCAAGGTTATCTATAATTTATTTAAATTTTGTTTTAGTATCGCATACAGTTCTTTTAAAAGTAATTATATTGTTAATGGTTTAAAATTAGATTTGTTGGATTTTGAGGCTTAATGAATTAATATTAAGCAAGATGAAAAAATAGGCTTAATGAATTAAAATTAAGCAAGGAAAATTCAAACTAAGGAAACGAATGCGGAAATGGAGTTTTCGGGCGCAAAACGGATCATCGAAACTGCCCGGGAAAACTCTGGGTAGTAGGGGGCACCTAGGCGCCTCACAGGCTGCATGTTCGGATTTTTTTGAATCATTGCACCTTTTGGCGTGCAGATGTGTTCTGTCATGAATGGTTGCACCCAAATGGATTCTTTTGATGGCAACCTATAGCCTAGTATATTTACAACATCCCATGATTGAATGAACATCAGATTTTTGAAATTATCATCACAATTTGAGAGAGAAATGCAAGATCAAAGTCATCTCATCATCATATTCATTTTCTTCTTGAAGGAGGGAGTTTGCAACCTTTGTGGTTGATGTTCTTGTGATTTGTTGTGCTACAATCACAAGAGAAGTCTGTGTATCTTGGGAGAGGATTGCCACAAAACCGAAAGCACCTTGTGCGGGGCAAATTCCTCTTAAGGACAAAGTGATACACACTTGCCTCGACTTAAGACATTCATCATTTTCTTTTCCAGAAATAGCACATACGGAACCCCATATAATGCAACCAACAATCTTAAGAGCAATTTTGGCATTATCTTTCTGGAAAAAGAAATGGAATCCACATCAACCATTGTTCTTGCGATGCAAGGATAAAGACCGCAAAAGTTTACGAGCGTAGACTTCAAGAGATGGCAGCAGAAAATGCTTTTCTATCTCACTGCATTGCATTTGGCAAGGTGTTTCCAAGATGATCCGCTTACCATGGGCGATGACGAGATGGATATTAGCAAGAGGGCCGTTGTAGATGCATGGAAGCAAAGTGACTTCCTATGCAAGAACTACATCTTAAATGGCCTTGATGGCGCGCTATACAATGTGTATTGTCAAGTCCGAACCGCAAAGGAATTGTGGAATATGCTTGAAACAAAGTATAAGGCGGAAAATGCCGATCTTAAGAAGTTCACTGTTGGACGCTTCTTGGATTTTAAAATGGTAGACTCGAAATCCATAGTGAGTCAAGTGCAAGAGATACAAGTACTCTTCATGAGATTCATGCGGAAGGGATGAGTCTAAGTGAGTCCTTCCAAGTTGCAGCTTTGATTGAGAAACTTCCTCCACTGTGGAAATATTTCAAAAACTATCTTAAACACTAGAAGAAGGAAATGGGGAATTGATAGTACGTCTAAGGATTGAAGAAGATAATCGAAAGACGGAAGCCAATGTGAACAAGAACCAATGTTGCGGAAACAAGCACCAATAACAAGAAAAGGAAAAACCATGATAGCCAACAACCAAGGAACTCTAAAAGATTCACAGGAAATTGTTTCAATCGTGGGAAACCAAAAAGCAAAGGATTGTACTCATCTGAAGAAAAACCAAGCAAACATGATTCGAGACAAGTCTGTGCTAATTGATTTGTCCAAACTTGAGTTGACCGCTATAATTTTTGAATCAAACTTGGTGGACAACCCAAATGAGTGGTGGGTTGATATCGGCGCTACAAGTCATATTTGTTCCGACAAAGAAATGTTCTCAACCTACACACCAATTTCTGGAAGAAAGCTTTACATGGGCAACTCTTCAACTTCAGAAATTGTGGGACTTGGAAAGGTGGTGTTGAAGATGACATCCGGCAAGGAAGTGACTCTAATTGATGTGCTTCATGTGCCTGATATAAGAAAAAAACCTAGTGTCGGGGTCGGTGTTGGTTAGAAATGGTTATAGACTTGTTTTTTATTCCAATAAGTTTGTAGTCACTAAGAGTGGTCAATTTGGGGTATCTTGAGAAGAGCCTTTTCAAAATGAATGTAACTGTGGTTCACTGCAACTTTGAAAGCAGTAAAGTTAATAATTCTAGTTACTTGGTTGAGTGTTCCAATATTTGGCATGTTCATTTAGGACATGTAAATTATAATACTCTATTTAAATTTGTTACCTACATTCAATGTTGATCCAACACAAAGATGTGAAGTTTGTGTTGAAGCAAAAATGACCAAGGCACAATTTCATTCGGTGGAAAGGAGTACGACTCCTCTAGAGTTAATTCATATGGATCTATGTGAATAAAAATTTTGTGCAAACTAGAGGTGAGGAAATTTGTTATTTCATCGAAGAGTGCACACTATATTGTTATGACTATTTGCTACGAAGCAAATACGAAACCATAAAAGTGTTTAAACACTTGAAGAATGAGGTTGAAGACCAATTATGCAATTGGATTTGCAATGGAAAAATTGCGAATTGATTCAATTTGAATTTTCTAAGCATTTTATGCTTAAGGTTTGATTTTGCAAGAGAATTAAATCTTGAGTTCATGTTTTCTAAGTTTGTATGCTTAAAATGAAAATGATGTATCAATTGCCACAATTGTTCTGACTAGGAGGTGTTCTCATTTGATTCTATTTGAGTTGTCTAAGCATTTTACACTTAAGGTTTGAATTTGCAAGAGAATTAGATCTTGCATTCAAGTCTTCTAAGTTTGTACGCTTAAAATGCAAATTCTGAATCAAATACAAAATTTTAATTCAAGTTTCAAATTTTGTAAGCAAGTGTGCTTAAATCAAAATTTGCAAGACATAAACTCTTGAATTTTGATTTCTAAGTTAATAACGCTTAGAATTTGAATCATGAAAGTTTGAACACCACTATAATCTTAAGAAGTTCGAGATTGCCCTATAATTGTGGGGGGAAGCAATCTTATTGGTCAACGACATTCTAAGTGCCACACGTAAGAAATGATGAAAATCCTTGTGGATTGTGGAAAGGACGAAAGTCTTCCTACAAATGCTTAAAAGTGTGAAGGTGTCTAATTAAAGGAAGTCATCACAAGCGCCTAAGCAATGACATGAACAATTTGACAAAGTTATGTTGTCAAATGGTTTTAGAATTAACGAGTATGACAAATGCGTGAACATTAAAGGCACACGAGAAACGTTTTTCATAGTATGCCTACAAGTTGATGGCATGCTAATAACGCGAAGTAGTCCTGAAGTGATTGTTGAAATGAAGAAAATGTTGACAAGACATTTTGATATGAAAGATATGGGTGTTGTAATGTCATATTAGGGATTAAAATCTCTATGACACAAGAGACAATCGTCCTATCTCAATCACATTACATTGAGACTGTATTGAGGAAAAGTCAATGCATATGACACTTCTCCTGTAAAGACACCGATGGACTTAAGCAAGCATTTAAGTAAAAATCATGATGAACAGTGTCTCAATTGGAATATTCAAGAATTATTGGAAGCCTCATGTATATTATGAACTGTACTCATCTGGATATCACTTGTGTTGTGAATAAGCTAAGTCGATTTATGAGTAATCTAGGTAATGCCCATTGGATGGCATTGATAAGGGTACTTAAATACTTAAGATACACCTTAGAATATGGGTTACATTTTACAAAATATCCGGAAGTATTAGAGGGATATAGTGATGCAAACTGAATATCCGACATTAATGACTCCAAATCCGCGAGTGGCTGTGTATTTAGCATTGGTGGTGGGTCGTGTAGTGGAAATCCACTAAACTTACTTGCATTGCAAGATCCAAGATGGAAGTAGGGTTCATAGCTCTAGACAAAGCCGCGGAAGAGGCGGAATGGCTTCATAATTTCTTGGAAGACATTCAATGTTGGTCAAAACCAGTGCCAATAATAATGATTCATTGTGATAGTCAATTGGCAATTGCTAGGGCACAAAATAGTATGTATAATGGGAAGTCTTGACATACTCATCGTAGACATAATAATGTACGACAACTGATCTCTAATGGAGATTGATTATGTGAAATCAAAAGATAACTTGGCGGATCCGCTTACATAATCATTAAATAGAGATCAAATGTTTGAATTATCAATCGGAATGGGGTTGAAATCTACAAAATAATTTTTCATAGTGGTAACCCAACCTTGTTGACTGGAGATCCCTAGATCTTGGTTCAATATGACAACTAAATTATGAAAATTTGAGTTAGCACTTGGGAAATTTCCCAACTCATTCCTAGGATGAAGAGTAATCAAGACCTACCAAAGTACTGAGGTTAAGTTTGATACTTTTAATGATTCTTATACTTGAAAAAGTGGAGTATGATAGGATACTCTTAATAGGAGGTCACCTATGTAAGTGTGATGATGGACAGCCTCAATTAAACGACTTATTAATCCAAGATGTGTTCCATGGCCAAAACAAACACAACCGAGAAAATCAAAGCAAAGGTTGAGACATTATTTTGTAGGTGTTATTGTCTGCGTTACACGAACTGCCAAGAAGTTCAAGACATAATGTTCACTTCATGGCCTAGTAAATCCGATAGTATATTACGAAGGAAGGTTCAAAGCCACAAGCTACCTCTCCTGATGCAATCATTTTTCATGCGAACTCTCTTTTGACATCACGTGCATTCATGCATAAATTTAATTCATGTGTGGGATTGTTGGATTTTGAGGGTTAATGAATTAATATTAAGCAAGATTAAAAAATAGGCTTAATGAATTGAAATTAAGTAAGGAAAAATCGAACGAAGGAAACAGAGGCAAAAACGGAGTTTTCGGGCACAAAGTGGATCACCAAAACTGCTCGGGAAAAACCTTTTGGGGTGCATATGTGTTCTTTCATGAATGGTTGCACCCAAATGGAGTCTTTTGATGGAAACCTATGGCCTAGTATATATACAACATCCCATTATTTAATTAAACATCAAATTTTTGAAATTAACATCATAATTTGAGAGAGAAGCAAGATCAAAGTCATATCGTCATATTCAATTTGTTCGTGAAGGAGAGAGCTTGCAACCTTTGTGGTTGATGTTCTTGTGATTTGTTGTGCTACAATCACAAGAGAAACCGTTGTATCTTTGGAGATGATTACCACAAACCGAAAGCACCTTGTGCGTGGCAAATTCCCCTTAAGGACAAAGTGTTACACACTTGCCTCGACCTAAGACATTCATCATTTTCTTTTCCAGAAATAGTGCAGACGGAATCCCATACAACTCAATCAACAAGATTTTATAATAAAAAAAATTTAGATCTATGGTAATTATATGTACGCAACAAACAAACCGTGCACTTAAACATGAAGTACACATATATAGAGGTGGGCAAAATTTTGGTTAAAACCGAATTAACCGACCGAACAGAATTAATTCAAAAATTCATTCCATTATTTCGGAAATTCGATTTTATTTAAAAATTAAGTTATTGGTTCAACCAGCTAGATAAATTAGTCACATTTCAATGACATGGACTATAAGATGAATTGCTTTGGGCGTTCCCTACACAGCGACGCGCTGCACCGGATCACGGGTGTAGTGATAAGTGGGCAAGGGCTGCTAGGTCGTCGCCCAGAAACGACACGCCACATCGAAGCCTACGAGTGGTGTCAAATGAGCAAGGGTTCCCTTACCTCAAGCGAGTGATGGTAAAGAAGTTAGCTCGAAACCAAAACCGTAGAATTCATTTAGCCTCTTGGAATGTAGGTTCTCTTACCGGTAGATTAGCAGAGTTAGTAGAGACTATGACTATAAGAAAAAATAGTATTATGTGTATCCAAGAGACCAAATGGGTAGGTGAGAAAGTCGAAACTATAGCTCCTTGGGGCTATAAACTTTGGTACATAGGTAACGATAAGAATCGTAATGGGTAGGTGTATTCGTAGAAAATAAACTACTCGAGTATTTAGTTGAAGTTAGGAGGAATTGAGATAGGATGATATTACTTAAGCTAGTTTTAGGCAATGATAGTTTTAATATCATTAGTGCCTATACACCCCAAAGTGGTCTAGAGGAGGCTATTAAACGCAAATTTTGGGAAGATCTAGACGACGTAGTGCAAAGAATACCCCTTAATGAGAAAATCTTCATCGGGGGAGATTTCAATGGGCACGTAGGTTCTGATCGGGATGATTATGAGAGTGTTCATGGAAGCTATGGAATTGGGGATAGGAACGCCGCAGGTAATTCACTTTTGGATTTTGCCATGTCATATGACTTAGTCCTAGTGAATACCTGGCCCAAGAAGAGGTCCTCTCATCTAGTTACTTTTAGAAGTTGGTCTAGTGCGACCCAAATAGATTTCTTTTTGGGTAGAAGTATAGATAGAGTTAAATGATTGGATTGTAAGGTAATTCCAGGAGATAGTGTAGTTACCCAAAAGCGACGTTTAGTTCTAGTGTTAGGATTAAGAATAGGGCTACTAAAATTAAGCATAAGTTAAAACCTAGAATTAAATGGTGGCTGTTAAAGAAGGTAACTTTGGAGTTTTTGTAGAGAAGGTAGTCGAGGAAGTTAATTGGACGCCAAGAGATGATCCTGATACCACCTGGAACAAAATGGCTCGTGGCATTAAGATGGTAGCTAAAGAGCACCTTGGTGAGTCAAGAGGATATGCTCTACCAGGTAAGGATGCATTATGGTGGAATGAAGACGTAAAGAAGGCTATCCGAATTAAAATGGATGTGATGTGACTAGAAATAGACACATCTATTGCACTTAATTGTCTACGATTTGGTATGTTTTGATAGTTAATTTGATACATATGCTACTTAATCGTATATTTGGGTAAATGTATGTGGAATCAAAGAAATCGAGCTAACAAGGGCGAATATGGATCAAGAAATGCATTGGAGTTAACAAGAGATCAAAGTAGACCAAGAAAAATACATAAAAGTGGACAAAGAAGCGCGATTGATCGCCAATCAAACGCCTATTGATCGCCAAAAAGAAAATTCGAGCAACAAAATAAAGACTCGACGATCGATCGGCACATTGTCGCGATCGATTGCCAAGACATTCTTGTCGATCGCCAGCCTTCCGCGATCGATCGCCAGCAGAGTTCGGAAATTACAAGAAACTTGATTTTTACCATATTTTGAAGATTCTAGCCTATCCTCCGAGCTTCCCCTACACTATAACTCGAAACTTAGCCTCCATAAGACAGGGATTCAGACTTGTAGACTTTATAATAGTTTTATATTTTTCTCTCAACTTTAGAAGAAGATCTTGAAGATCCAAAGCACGGGGACGGAAGTGACGCTCCGGGATCGTGCTAATCTTTAGTAATTCTTCCTTTGCTTTTTAGTTTAATGCCTTTTAGATTAAGTTTTATTGTTTTTGATTTAGTCATGAGTGTCTAAACAGTTTTGTGATTCTTGGTTAAGGAAGACAATACTTTGGAGTTTACGATTCTCGTGAGATTAAGTTTTGTTTGTTGATTTTCATGAGTATTAACTGTTTCTAATTTTGATGCAATGATTGTGCTGTTTGATTGTTAGATTGGCCATCTAATTATTGTCCATACAAGCTAATGCTAAATTAGATATCAAATACGGAATCGTTTGATCCCTCTAATTTACGAAGCAACTAAGATTGATAAATTTCCGTTGTGCTTTTGTTAAATTCTTAGGAAAAACAATTAATAGGATTAAACATAGACGCATGGATATGTTGTTTAGCTTCATCGATCTCACTAGTTCATGTGCTATCATCGATTTAAATCTTAATCGCTTGTATTTTAATTTATTGTTTGATAAGGGTTAAACTAGAACGCTTTGGCTACTTAACTAAACATAAGGTGATAGGACTTTGATTATTGGATTAAACGTCCAACGATGAATATTCATATGAAAATTGAATCATATGTGGAGATCGATAATCTAGATAGTAAACCCCAATTGTAAAGTCGACCGACAACAAAGAATTGCTCTTTTCTCATAAGTTAATTCATCTAGTTAATTCTGCATTAGTTTAATTCATAATTTTCTTAGATTTTGCATCATAGTAGTAAGCCAACTGATTTCAAAACCCCCATTTTACTATTTGTTTGCATAATTAACACAAGAATACATCATTCCTCGTGGGATCGATCCCTACTCAACCTACTACATTACTTATTGCTAGTAACTTGAGAATGGTTAATTTGGGCATGCACGATAAGCGCATTGTTATTTTTTTTTGTTAATTTTTTTTTATTATCCCACATTACTACTTTGGTTTGTTAATGAGTACAAGTGAATCGTCTCACCAAGATGATTTTAATACGACCCTGAGATTGAGAGGACACTACATATGAGGAGAAGATGAGCTAGGATATTGGAAGAAGAAGAAGAGAGAACACGATGGCTGCGAATCAAAGCTTGAGACAATTGACGAATCCTACCTTGGATCAACAACCTATCTACATTACTTTTCATACTCTTGCAAATAATGTAAATTTTGAACTTCAATTTGGTTTAATTCATTTGTTGCCTTCTTTTCATGGTCTTGTAGGTGAGAACCCCCACAACATTTGATTGACTTCCACGTGGTGTGCACTACTATGAAGCCGACTGGCATAACGGAGGAATTAATTAAACTACGAGCCTTTCCATTCTCTCTAAAGGATGTTGCTAAAGATTGGCTATTTTACCTACCCTCTGGATCTATCACCACATGGACTGATTTGTAAAGAGTCTTTCTTGAGAAGTACTTTCTTGCTTCAAGGGCGACAAACATAAGGAAGAAGATATATGGCGTAAAGCAATACCACGAGGAGTCATTGCACGGGTACTGAGTGCGTTCAAGAAGTTGTGTGCAAGCTGCCCACAACACCAGATAAGTGAACACCTTCTTATTCAATATTTCTATGAAGGTTTACTTTCTGCTGACAGGAATCTAGTGAATGCGGCGAGCAGAGGAACTTTTATTGATAAGACACCGGAGGAGGCAAGGAACTTGATAGCAAACATGACTGCCAACTCCCACAATTTGGATCTGCTCGACATGGACAAACGCCAAGAAAAGAGGTAAACATATCTAACCTTTAACAACAACTAATTGACTTAACCTCTCTTGTGCGTCATCTTGCAGGTGGTAATGTGATGAAGATGAAGCCATGTGGAATTTCTCAAGCCATGAGCCATCTTACTGATGCCTGCCCCTCACTATAAGAGACATCCACTGAACAAGCGAATGCAGCGGGTGGATTTCCAGGTCCACCACAAAGGAGCTATGAACCATCATCGAGCAATTACAACCAAGGTTGGAGGGATCACCCAAACCAGAACTATGGGAATCAACAGATGGACCACCCTCCACCACCCTACAGACCGCCATATCAGAGACCTCTACCACTTCCAATGCATGCTACTAGCGACATGTTAGAAAATATTATTAAAGTTATTGTTGAAAATGATCTGTAATTTCAACAGGAAACGAGGGCGAGCATGTAAAGCTTGACTACGCAAATGGGTCAATTGGCAACTTCGATCAACGAGATAGAGGGGATAATATCAAACGGACTACCTTCACAGCCAGTGGTGAACCCAAGAGAAAATGTGAGCGTCATCCCTTTAAAGTGGAGTGAAGATGAACCTGAGGATATGGTGGTACTGATGCCACCCGGAAGAGAAGATATGAAGGAAGAAAAGGACACCAAGAAGGATATCGAGGAGCTCATGCAAGAAGCGGAACCACGAGGTAAGTCCCCTCCACTTCGTGAATATAAAATTGAACCCACATTCTCCATTGCATTGAAGGTAAACTGCAAAGACAAGGGAATCAAGGGACTATATGAAACATTTCGGAGGTGCGAGGAAAATGCTCTACTACCTGATGCCATAAAAACAAAGTACCTCGATATGTTAGATTCTTGAAGGAAGTATGGAAAGAGGATAGGAGCAAAGAACTCAAAGGGTGCCCCAAGATTGAGTTAGGTGAGAATGTTTCTGCGGTCATCCAAAGAAGCATTCCCACAAAAGATAAGGACCCTGGTATGTTTTTTATCCCCTGGGTGATTGGAAACACTAGGATTGATAAGGCAATACTAGACTTATGATCTTATATTAATGTTATGTCTTACTCAATCTACACACAACTGAAACATTGACCTTTGAAACGGAATAATTCTGTGATACAATTATCTGATAGGTACAAGGTTCTTCCTAGGGGTGTAGTAGACGATGTACTTGTACACGTAGAGAATTTGGTTTTTCGCACCGATTTCTATGTCCTAGACATGAAAAATGGTGATCTAGCCCCATCTTATTAGGGAGACCATGTTTGAAAACCTCTAAATCTGTGATAGATGTTAATAGCGGTATTTTAACAATGAAATTTGATGGTTCGCTTCCGATCTGATCATCAGTGGATCTTTTATGGCAATGGTTCTCGTCCGAAGATTCCATTGGTTTCAGCTGTTAAAATGTCACGGTTATTGGAACGTGGCCATATGGGTTATCTTATCTATGCCGTTGATATAGCAGAAAAGAGGAAAGAGCTGAAGATTGAGGAAATACCGGTGGTTGCGGAATTTACCTATGTATTCCCGGATGAGATTCCAGGGTTTCCGCCGAGTAGAGATGTCGAGTTTGGAATCGAGTTGTTACCGGGGACTTCTGCTATTTCTCGTGATGTGGGGTCTTCCCACCTTAACAGTGTTTTATTAACATAAAACGTACTAAACATGCATTAAGGACAACTTAGAGTTCCGGTTGTTACGTGAGCTATTAGGATTACAGGCCAAAAAAATAAAACTTCAAAAACTTATTCGTTTACATTCCCATAACTGAATGTTAACATTTAGATTTACACTACTCCTAGAGTAGATACTAATCATAACATTCTTCCTATCCCTCCTTGTGCTCCTTTAGCTCACTGCCTCAACCTGACCCTTGGCCCTTCAGTCCAAAAGCGTACCTACAGGGACAACACAGCATGAGCATATACATCCTTACTTAACATCATAAAAAAAAGAACATAACTGTAAATGCATGAAATCTTAGTTAAGTAAACTTGCTGGTCATTCGTTAACTTCTTTTTGTTGTCCCTGATTTATATTCATGCATATGGGCATCTTACCCTATCGTATGGCATCTTACCATATCATAAACATCGTGTGGCATCTTACCACTTGGGCATCTTACCCTATTGTATGGCATCTTACCATATCATATACATCGTGTGACATCTTACCACTTGGGCATCTTACCCTATTGTATGGCATCTTACCATATCATAAACATCGTATCATTATATAAACATCATATAAACATCATCATTTCATTGTAACATCATCATCATCACTTACTTATCATAATCATCATCATAAACATCATAAATACTTGTGCAATCATTGCATAATCATAGTATAGAAGTGTGTTTTTACCGTCTGATGCCCGTACGTCTCTTACGTACCTTTTCAAAAGGAGGAGGAGTCAACAGACTTTATCTCCTTGACTGTGATGGTACCTGGGATGGTTCTACATAACCACATAATACAATATTAGATACCATTTCATGAGTCATTGTCAAAATTCTTCAAAATAAAACAATTAAAATCATTTGCCAAGATTCTGCCTTTCTCGATCGATCGGCACCCAAGTCTCGATCGATCGAGAAAACATAATAAATAGTGCCCAACCTTCTGCCTCGATCGATCGATCGAAATCTTCTTACCGATCGATCGAGGAGCTTCACCGATGATCGGAAATTTCTTCGATCGATCGGCCCCTGAAATTCAAATCATACATAAAATATTCTGCCTCTCTCGATCGATCGGGACCAAAATCTCGATCGATCGAGCACTCTAAAAAAATCGGGACTTCCCCATATTTTCGAGCACCTCATTTCATAGCATCAAATCTACTTCATAACACATCATACTTGCTCAAACAAACATGCTAGGAACTTCATAAAACTTCCATGTAGGCACTTAAACCGAAGGTTTAAAGAAACCTAAGCTAGCATGCCATTTCTGCTTTAATGAAAACACAGGCTTAAACATGCAAAACTGGTATAACCAGCGTGATTCCTTACCACTTTTGCTCCTCGATTTTTAACAACTTTTGCTCAACAAAACTCCAGATCTCTTCTCCTAGGCTCAGTTGGAAAGTTGGGCGAGTTTTCAGAGAGAAAAGAGAGGGTTTTCGAGAAGGAGCAAGTGGGAAATCAATGAGTGAAAGTGCATGATTGATCAACCCATGCTGCAGGTTTCAGGGGAGGGGCGTGGGTTTGTACTGAATGGGGGGGGGGGGGGGGGGGGGGGTTGCATGTAGGGTGGTCATGTGGTGTTTAATTGTATCCCGATATTTCATACGATGTATTAAAATATCCTCACTTGATATTTTTAGTATTTAAACAATAAAATACTTCAATTTCCAAATAAACATGCTTCACCAAAACAATTAACACCCACCCCAAATAATTATACTACAATCCAAATTCCCAACATATAACACATGCACCCTGAAATAACTTCCCCCAATATAATTAATTCAACACAAAGAATTAATACCAAAATCTTCATAACATGCTTAATGTTGAAAATAACACATAATCATTTCGGGGATATCACACGTGCCCCTTATAGAATGGCGCCATCGGAACTGAGGGAACTGAAGGTGCAATTACAGGAACTCCTTGAAAAGGGGATACATACGTCCGAGTGTATCGCCTTGGGGTGCACTGGTCCTGTTTGTCAAGAAGAAGGACGGTTCAATGTGGTTGCATCGATTACCGTCAGTTGAATAAAGCGACGGTTAAAAACAAGTACCCTCGTCTGCGGATTGATGACCTGTTTGATCAGTTACAGGGCACAATACTCTATTCTAAGATTGACTTGAGGCCTGGTTATCATCAGATTCGGGTCAGAGAGGAGGATGTACAGAAGACAGCATTTCGGACTCGATATGGACATTACGAGTTCTTGGTTATGCCGTTCGGTGTGACGAACGCCCCGGCTGTCTTCATGGGTCTGATGAGGGTGTTCCAGCAATATCTTGATTAGTTCGTCATTGTGTTCATTGGCGACATACTTATCTATTCTCGGAGTGAGGAGGAACACGTGAGTCATTTGCGGACGGTGCTGCATATCCTCAGAGATAATCAGTTGTTTGCCAAGCTCAGCAAATGTGAATTCTGGTTGAGCAGTGTGGTATTTCTCGGTCATGTCATCCTAGGGACGGGATATCAGTGGATCCCAGGAAAGTAGAGGCAGTGATGGAATGGTCTACGCCTACTTCAGTGCCCGAGATACGGAGCTTTCTTGGTTTGGCCGGATATTACCGACGTTTCGTCGAAGGATTCTCGAAGATTGCCAAGCCACTGACGCAGTTGACTCAAAAGGGAGTACCATTTTTTATTGGTCTGAGGCTTGTGAACAGAGTTTCCCGGAGTTGAAGCACAGGTTGACATCAACACCAGTATTGGTGATTCCCACAGAGAACAAGAGATTCGTTCTCTATACTGATATCACTTCAAGGCTTAGGATGTGTGCTGATGCAAGACAAGCATATGGTAGCTTATGCATCGAGACAGTTAAAGCCACATGAGACTAGGTGTCCAGTTCATGATTTGGAACTGGCGGCTATTGTATTTGCCCTGAAGATTTGGCGGCACTACTTGTATGGCACTTCGTTTACCATTTATACATACCACAAGAGCCTAAAGTTTCTCTTTACTCAGGTAGAGCTGAATATGAGACAGAGAAGATGGATGGACTTACTCAAGGACTATGATTGCAAAATTGAGTACCATCCTAGAAAGACGAACCTGACAGCAGATGCCTTGAGCTGGAAAGTGAGGTGTACTGCTGAGGATGTCATGAAATTGTCAGCCATGATGACCTCCTACTGTTATCTGGGCTATGACTTCGATGTGGATGCATCACCTATACGTGTATCGACCTTATTAGTTGAGCCAGATATTTATGAGAGTAACATGAGAGCTCACAAATCATACGAGGAGATACGGAGATGGTTATCATTGGTACGTCTTGGACAGTAATCAAAGTTCAGAGTGGCTGAAGACGGTTCCTCGAGGCTCGGTAACCGTTGGGTAGTTCCGAGTACGGGGGAGTTGCGTCAAGGAATCCTACAGCGGGCTCATAGCAGCAGGCTTAGTAGCCAGCAAGGAGGGAGGAAAATGTATAAGGATCTATGTGATCAATTTTGGTGGAAACGGATGAAGCGTGATGTCATCGCTTTTGTCAAGAGGTGTTTAATCTGTCAGCAGGTTAAGGCAGAGAGGCAGAGACCTGGCGGTGAGCTGAAGAGCTTAGAGATACCGAAATGGAAGTGGGAACACATATCCATGGACTTTGTGACCCACTTGCCATTTGGGTCATTGTAGACAGACTGACCAAAGTGGCTCACTTCATTCCCTACAGTATGACCTTCACCTATTTAAGGATGGCACAGTTATATGTTCGGGATGTGGTAAGATTGCACGGGATCCCTATTTCTATAGTGTCTGATCGAGATCCACGGTTCACATCTCATTTTTGGGAGAGTCTTCAGTCAGCTTTGGGAACTGAAGTTAGGTTGAGCACTGCATATCATCCCCAAACGGATGGCCAGACCGAGCGTACTAAACAGACGCTCGAGGACATGTTGAGGGCATGTATATTTGAGTTTGATACTTCATGGCAAGATTCAATGGCCTCGGTGGAGTTCTCATATAACAATAGCTACCAGGCAAGCATTCAGATTGTTCCTTTTGAGGCCCTTTATGGCAGACGATGTAGATCACCCTTATGATGGGATGACTTGGACCGTAAATCGGTCGGAGGACCAGAGTTAGTTCGGGAAATGGAAGAAAAAGTAAAGGTGATAAGACAGAAAATGAAAGCAGCCCAGGACAGACAGGCAGCTTATGCTAATAAACGGCGGCGACCGTTAGAATTTCAGTTGGGAGATAAGGTCTTTTTGAAGATCTCACCTTTCAGAGGTATTATGCAATTTGGAATGCGCGGGAAATTTTCTCCGAGATATGTTGAGCCGTACGAGATCGTGCAGCGTATTGGCACCTTAGCTTACCGACTGGCCTTGCCACCTTCTTTGTCTGGTATACATGATGTGTTCCATGTGTCTATGTCACGGAAGTATGAGCCGCATTCATCACATGTGTTGCAGCCTTCTAAGGTTCAGTTAGAATCCGATGTATCTTATGTGGAACGGCCTGTTAGAATTCTGGATCGGGCAGATCGCAGACTTCGGAACAAGGTGATACCTATGATTAAAGTTCAGTGGGATCACAGGGATGTCGAGGAGGCCACGTGGGAGACGGAGCGACATATGGTGCAGCACTATCCGGAACTATTTTTTGGTATGTGGTTTATGTTTTGTTTTGTTTTGGTAAGTGCATGCTGATTTCGAGGGCGAAATCTTATAAGTAAGGGAGTATTGTGATATCCCCGAAATGATTATATGCATTTGGGCAATAATTATATTTATGAAATGATTATGGTATTAATTTATTGGGTGTTGAATTAATAATTATGGTGAAATGCTTAGTCATGCGGTGGGCATGACCTGGTAATGCATTTCATGGTGCATGTGATGCATGTTGGGAGATTGAGTTATGGCATGGTTATTTCGGGTGGGTGTTAATTGTTTTTTGTAAAGCTTGTTTAATTGGAGTTTGATGCATTTTATTTGAGTAGATGCTATAAAATATCAAGTAGGGATATTTTAATACATCGTGTTAAATACCGGGACACACTATATCATAACATTGCTTCCAACTACCACCCCACAACCCATACCTATCTGCATTCCTAACCCCCCCCCCCCCCCCCCACCCCCCCCCCACCTCATTTGACTCTCCCATCACTCAACCCTCATCAGTCAAAATCTCTCCCCATTTTTCCCCCCAAATCGTCCACCATCTAGCAGGAAGAAGGAGGAAGAGACTTGAGATTTTATTGCTTGATTCTTGCTAAAAGTTGGAGCAAAAAGAGGAACCATCCCAGGTGGCAACACAATAAAGGAAGTAAAGTCCTACCAAATCCTACATTTTGGAAAGGTACGTAGAGAGACGTACGGGCACCCAACGGTACATGTATTTTATATACTCATTGGAATATGCATTGAGGATGCAAGTATATATTAAATTGTGCATTGTGGATGCAAATACATGTTGAATTACGCATTATGATTGCATATGTGTATGTTGAATACTTGGTGCACATCCCATGAGTCATGGTTATATTAGAGTGATGATTTTAATGCTTTGACGCTGTCACTTGAAGCGATGATAGAATACTTGCCGCTGTCATATTGTAGCGAGGAATGAATATTTGCCGTCAAATGTTGAAGCGAGGGTATTGTCTCATGTCGCATTTGAGCGAGGTTATTCAATGCCGCTAATATGTCGAAGCGAGGGGTATTAGTGCCGCTGTCATGACAAGCGAGGTGCATTAAAATATACTGTTATAACAGACTAGGGATTGGTTATTGGTGATAATGAAATGGTGATATGTCATGATATTTGTGAAACCATTAAATAATCCATTGATTATACTCATGAGTTATGATACAGGGACAACCAAAAAGGGAGCGTTTAAAATGCAATTGGAAAACAGGAAGTGTTTTGTAATTACGATTTATGCATTTACGCTTTTAATCATGCTAAGTTTAATATGGATTATTATATGCTCATGATTTGGGGGTTGTCCTTGTAGGTACATTTTGGCATAAATGGTCTAAGGACGGGTTGATGCAGTGAGCTAGCGAGGAGTGCTTTTGATTTAGAAGCTGGGATTCTTTTGTATAGTTTCTACTCTAGTAGTAGTGTAAATCTATAGGATTAACATTCATTTTCTAGGAATGTAACTAATCCATTTGGAAGTAATTATTTTGGCATGTATCCTTAAAGCTCAAGGCGTCAACACGAATTTTTATACTCTGTTTATACACATTAGCTCTAGTTATGCCCTTATTTCGCACTTAAGGAACTAGGGTCCCTACATATGTCTACAATACTTGCGATCATGAAAATGATATAGGTGGTCTTTGATACGTTTGAGCCTTTCAAGCCTACCATGTAAACAAAATTATTCATAGTACCCATTTTTGAGCTTTAATATAAAAGAATGGATGTTAGTTTGTTATAATACTATGAGCCAACAAAAAGATTGTAGTTTTGTCTGATTTCCTCGAGGTCGAGTAAAGACTAAGTATGGGGGAGTTTGATGTGACTAGAATAGATACATCTATTGCGCTTAATTGTCTACGATTTTGTATGTTTTGATATTTAATTTGATACATATGCTACACAATCGTATATTTGTGTAAATGTAGGTGGAATCGAAGAAATCGAGCTAATAATGGTGAATAAGGATAAAAACAATGCATTGGAGTTGACAAGATATCAAAGTAGACCAAGAAAAATGCATAAAAGTGGACAAAGGACCGTGATTGATCGCCAATCAAGCACCGAGATCACCAAAAGAGAAAATTCGAGCAACAAAAATAAAGACTCGGCGATCGAATGACACATTGTCGCGATCGATCACCGAGACATTCTGGTTGAAAAATAAAGGTTGGGATCGATCGTCAGCCTTCCGCGATCGATCGCCAGCAGAGTTCAGAAATAACAAGGAAACTTGATTTTTACCATATTTGAAGATTCTAACCTATCCTCCGAGCTTCCCCTACAATATAGCTCAAAAACCAGCCTCCATAAGACAGGGATTCAGACTTTTAGACTTTAGAATAGTTTTTATAATTTTTCTCTCAACTTTAGAAGAAGAGCTTGAAGATCCAAAGCACGGGGACGGAAGTGACGGTACGGAATCATGCTACTCTTTAGTAATTCTTCCTTTGCATTTTAGTTTAATTTTAGATTAAGTTTTATTGTTTTTGATTTAGTCATGAGTGGGTAAACACTTTTGTGATTCTTTATTAAGGAAGACAATACGTTGGAGTTTACGATTCTCGTGAGATTAAGTTTTGTTTGTTGATTTTCATTGAGTATTAATTGTTTTCTGATTTTGATGCAATGATTGTGTTGTTTGATTGTTAGATTGGCCGTCTAATTATAGTTCATACAATCTAATGCTAAATTAGATATCAAATACAAAATTGTTTGATCCCTCTAATTTATGAATCAACTAAGATTAATAAATTTTCGCTTGTGATTTTGTTAAATTCTTAGGAAAAATAATTGATTATATTAAACATAGATGATTGGAATATGTTGTTTAGCATCATCGATCTCACTAGTTCATATGCTATCATCGATTTAAATCTTAATCGCTTGTATTTTGATTAATTGTTTGATAAGGGTTAAACTAGAACGTGTGGGCTACTAAACTAAACATAAGGTGAGATAGGACTTTGCTTCTTGGATTAAACGTCCAACGATGAATATTCATTTGAAATCGAGATAGTAAATCTCAATTGTAAAGTCAACCGACAACCAAAAATCATTGTTTTCTCATAAGTTAATTCATCTAGTTAATTCTGTATATTAGTTTAATTCATAATTTCTTAGATTTTGCATCATAATAGTAAGCCAACTGATTTCAAAACCCCCTTTTTACTATTTGTTTGCATAATTAACACAAGAATACATCCTTCCTCGTGGGATCTATCCCTACTAACGCTACTACATTACTTATTGTTATTAACTTGAGAAGGGTTAATTTTGGCTTACGCAATAAGCACTACCAGGATGCTTACAGAGAGTTGAAGAACAACAACAATGGGGCAACCTTCGAAAGATATAAGCTGGCCAAAAAAGAAGCAAAGACATCAATTCGAGATGCTAGAGCTAAAGTCTACAAAGAAGTGTACGATAAATTGGACACCAAGGAGGCGGAAAAAGATATCTACAGGATTGCCCGAGCGATGGAGAGAAAGACAATAGACTTATGTGCAGTGAAATGCATAAAAGATGAGAACCATAAACTCTTGGTTAGAGATGAAGATATCAAAGCAAGATGGAAGAATTATTTTAACAGCTTGTTCAACGGTGGCTTTAGCCAAGATTTATGTGATCTTAACATTCATAAAAATGATGTAAACCGCGAGTTTACTCACAGAATTAGATAATCTAAGGTTAAAGAAGCTTTGAACAAAATGAAAGCACAAAGAGTTGTTGGTCATGATGGAATCCCTATTGAAGTATGGAGATGTTTAGGACCGACGGGGATAAAGTGGCTAGAAGATCTGTTTAACAAGATTTGGAGGAGTAACCAAATTCCAAATGAATGGAGAAAGAGTACTCTCACCCCTATCTATAAGAACAAGGATGACATTCAGAGTTGCACCAACTATCGTGGTATAAAACTCATGTGCCACACAATGAAGCTTTGGGAGATGATAATTGAATGTCGTTTAAGAATGGAGGTTAAGATATCGGAGAACCAATTAGGGTTCATGCTAGGACGGTCAACTACGGAAGCTATCCACGTACCTGCTGAAACTGAAGGGAAGGTTTTATGTTTTATACAACCGCCGTTAGACCCACAATATTTTATGAGACAGAATCCTGGGCACCCAAGAGAAATCACATCCAAAAGATGAGTGTGGCATAGATGTGGGAGGTTTATTGTACGCCTCAAACTGCAGAAAGCACCATCATGTCTTCTAATAGTAATCATTATACCATGCAGAAGTGACTATACCTTGGTCGAAGGGAGCGGAGTTCTCTTCGGTTTCTCCCATGAAGGGTCCAAGTTCAGCCATAGCGTATGTGCGAGTTGCGAGGGCGAGCTACGAGCTCACCCCTGCGCGCCATGCAAGGGCGAGCTTAGAGCTCTTCCCTTCGCCAGGTGCGGTGCAGGGCGAGCTGCCCGCTTGCCCCCACACTGAGCTTTCCTGGTCGCTCTGGCAAGAGGCTCAAGGCGGGCTCCGGGCGATGATTTGCGGGCGATTCTTGAATCTATCAGTGGAATTGGGACGGCTGGGGGTTTCTTTAAATAGGCTCAACCCATCCGGCTATCACAAGGCTTATTCCTCTTGAGGAGACGTAAAGGCACTTGGTAGCTAGGCATGCTTGATTAGTGATGTTGCTAGGGAATGCCAACATGGGCGAGCTCTGAGCTTGCCCACTATCTTGACATGGGCGAGCCCTGAGCTCGTCCGGCATGAGAGCTCGCTCGGCATGAAGTATGAGCAAACTCTGAGCTCGCCCATCAGTCTGGCTAAACAAAGTTGTTAGCATGCTTGGAGTGTAGCATGCTTGTTAGCTTAGCATGATTGGAGTTACGCATGCCTGAGGCTAGGTATGTTGGGAGCTTGACATGCTCGAAGGAAGGCATGTTGGGAGGTAGGCATGCTCGTAGGTAGGCATGTTGGGAGGTAGGCATGCTCGGTGGTAAGCATGTTGGGAGCTACGCATGCTCGGAGGTATGCATGTTGGGAGATAGGCATGCTCAAAGGTAGGAGGTAGGCATGTTGGGAGGTAGGCATGTTCGGAAGGACCAACAAGGCCGAACAACTGAGACGAGCTGGTGAGCTCACCCTCCTTGGCCGCGCTTGGAGCTTGACCAAGTTGGGTTGGGCAAGCTCTGTGAGCTCGCCCAAAGAGCCCTTGGGGGAGCTCGTCTAAGGCCAAGTGGTCTAGCTCATGGAGCTCGCCCAAAGTGTTGATCCAGCCACTTTTTGGGTATGTTCGGGTGAACTAGAGCCGATTTGTGAACTGTTTTTACGGGTTTAACCCGTTCTGGTATCAATACTCCCCCTTCGAGTCCGAGTTGAATCGAATGTTAAAACTCAGATGCGGGTGATGTTTCCCACTAGTCAATAGACGATAATGGGATATGTGCCACATGACTTGATCGATGCATGTAATCAATTTCCAAATTTAAAGCAGTACTATGTCAAGGCTTCTAATCAAAGCATGAACTTGGACTGGGCTTGACAAGCTAGAGATGCAAGGAGTTGATCTTGACTTGGCAAGTTGGTAATGTAAGGATGGGGCAAGCTTATTATCTCGCCCGGGTGCGGCCAAATGTTGTGCAAGTGCTGAATAAATAACAAGATCATAAAAGAGCTCGAACGTTGGGCTAGAGCTCGGACGCTGGGCTACAACTCGAGACCTGGGTTAGAGCTCGGAAGCTGGGCTAGAGCTCAGATAAATAGACCTTCTCCGCAGGTCAGCCCCTCGGCGTCCTAGAAAAAGATTTTAAATAACCAAGGTACATTGAGAAAAGACCCTTGAAGGCACTTGGAGTAATCAAAGAGAATCGGGTAAACTTTCCTGATAGCACTTGGCGTAACCAAGACGGACCAGGTAAACACCTGTAAAGGCACTTGGTGTAACCAAGGCGAGTTGGATAAACACCACTGGAGGCACTTGGTGTAACCAATGTGAATGAGTTTGGGCTAATTGCAGCTCGATTGGATAAACACCCATGAATGGCACTTGGCATAACCAAAGAAAATGATCTCGGTATAACTGTAGCTCGGCTGATCCTCTATCGGGCGTAACCGCGACAGGTTGGGTAAACACCTCTGGCACTTGGCGTAACCAAGGCAAATGAGCTCGGCGTAACCACAGCTTGACTGATCCTCTGTCGGGCGTAACCACGACAGGTTGGGTAAACACCCATGAATGTCACTTGGCGTAACCAAGGCAAATGAGTTCGTCGTAACCACAGCTCGACTGATCCTCTGTCGGAAGTAACCACAAAAGGTTGGGTAAACACCCCTGAATGGTACTTGGTGTAATCAAGGTAAATGAGCTCGGCATAACCACAGCTCGACTGATCCTCTGTGGGGCGTAACCACGACAGGTTGGGTAAACACCCATGAATGGCACTTGGCATAACCAAGGCAAATGAGCTCAGCATACCGCAGCTCGACTGATCCTCTGTCGGGCGTAACCACGACAAGTTGGGTAAACATCCCCGACATCGCCAAACTCGTCCGAGCTGAGCTGATAACTATCTACGCATATCCCTTTTCCTTAGTATGAATTTTCTCCATATTTATCAAAATGGTTCTAATCAAGGAACCATCTCCATGCTCTTAGGTTATGATCTTGGAGTTTGTTATGTTGGATTCCTGGCCATAAAGGGATGATCCGCTGATAGCCGGACCATAAGGAATGACCTGTTGACATATGGGGAGCTCATATGTCATTTGGCCATTGAGGATAACATGTTGATAGGTCAAGAACCCCATAGTCCTAAGCAACAGCTCGGGTGCGAAGACAATAATGAGCTCGGATGCGTATATGAGAATGTGGTTTGTATCTCGGATGATGCTTGTATCTCAGTCGTAAGCACAAGACTGCACAGCGATGAAGGAGCTCGTCCAGGATTGGTGACTTCTGGGACTTGGACAAGGTTAATGTTCAGCTGGGAGCTCATCTGGGAAAATGGATGAACTCTTGATAATTTGGCCTTATGAGCTAATATCTCGGTTGTCAACTTGATATATTTCATAGGTTGGCATACTTTCGACAATCGTTGAGGTCACCCGCACACATGGCTGACTAGTAGCTTCATCGTACATGACATGCTGGAAGCTCGGCAGTAAGGGATGAGATTTTGGGTTTTTCTCCCGGGATTGTTTTAGAATGCGGAATCATTGCTGGCCCGACCTTATGAGTGTATTCAGTTACATCCGACAATTGGCTCCCTCACAATATCAATGCATAACTCCATACTTGGTTGCTTGACGTTTTACTGAATCTTCTTTCTTTGGGTGACTGTAAAACGGGGAATATATTTCCCTTCCCTCAGTCAGTAGCTTTGTTCCCTAGTTGTTGCCTCAACATTTTGACTTTGTTCTACATATTGTTCATTCGTTGGTGGACTTCTGGGTCTCCCGTACTTGGGAGGGGAGTTACTCCTGAATGATTTTGCCCGAGCTTAACACTTATCATGATTTGGACGGTCAAGGATCTCTGATAATGGAGGAGCTTGATTCTTGTTGAGAACATCATATTCTTGTTGGCAATGGGCTGCGTTGATTCTTGCATGCTCATGTTCCCCAGTTTGCCGCCGGAGGGCATTGCTCACTGGGACTTCTCATGTGAGGATGGAATGCTAGGAGTTCAGCATAAATAAACAAAGTTTTCGGAGCACACCAACGAGGGTGGTCTGCCAAGAGCTCGGTCAGATGGATGGCATGTTAGGAGATCATCCGAATGAGCGACATGCTGGAACTCGGCCGGATGAGCGACATGCTGAAACTCATCTTTGAAATGGATGACATGCTCGAACTCGGCACGAAGGGTGACATCATGGGACTTATCAGTGAGGGATGAAGTGTTGAGAGCTCGCCCATGAAGGGAAGGAGTTGATGGACCTCATCCACGAAGGATACCTGCTGGGCGTGTCCTAGAACTCACAATGCTCGACTATGTCAGAGCATTGAGGTAAAGAGGGCGATCTACCCAAATGGTCCACCGGTCGTGGCCTCAAACATATTCTCTCTTATTTGGCAACCCAAAGTTCAGGGAAAACTTCTCCACCAAGGTTGTAAGAGATAATGAGCTTTCTTTATCTTAGGCAAAAGCTCACTCTCTTTGCTACAGTCTCAGCATTTAGGTATCATTTCGCGTTTCATTCATTAGTTGGGCCCCCCTCTAGGTCTCCTTGCTACAGTCTCAACATGACATAGATGAACCTCAACATTCTCATGATCTGGCGAAGGTCTAAGATCTCTGGTCACCGGAGAAGCTTGATTCTTTATAAGGGGCCTCCACTACGGGGTAAGTAGCGAACGATTCACGCTTCCCAAGCACTTCACTGGGGCAGTTGTTCATTCCTCTGTTTCGGATGTGATTCTGTTTCCTTGATTCTCCTTTACCCATCATCTCAACGTCTTTGCTCTAGTTTCCCACAGACGACGCCAAATTGATGCTTGTTAAAACGGGATGACTTCTTCCGATGGATGAGTAACACTGGTTGAGCTCCTTCCGATGGTTGGGGGTAGCTCAGGTAGTGTCTCCATAGGGTAAGTACGCCTGAAATAAGGAGCAAACATGAGAAGGGAGCCGGAAGGTTATTCCGGCGGGTCCCCTCTGACGCTCAAGTCACAAGTTGGAATAAAATGGTGGAAGAGATTTTTGAGAGATGAATATATCGTCCTTTCTTACCGCCAACAAACCTGTATTTATAGGAGGCGAAGGGGGATAGTTGTTGTTGATGGTAACTTGTAGGATTCCCATTGTCAGTGACACGTCACATCAGTTATTATAACCCTTGGTCAGTGTGGGAGGTTGCGTGTACGCCTCAATCTACAGAAAGCACCATCATGTCTTCTAATAGTAATCATTATACCATTAGTCAGTGTGGGAGGTTGCGTGTACACCTTAATCTGCAGATAACACCATCATGTCTTTTAATAGTGATCATTATACCATGCAGAAGTGATTATGCCTTGGTCGAAGGGAGCAGAGGTCTCTGTGATTTCTCCCATGAAGGGTCCAAGCTCAGCCATAGCGTATGTGCGAGCTGCGAGGGCGAGCTCGCCCTGCGCGCCATGCAAGGGCGAGCTTAGAGCTCACCCCTTCGCCAGGTGCGTGCAAGGCGAGCTGCCCGCTCGCCCCCACGTTGAGCTTGCCTGGTTGCTCTGGCAAGCGGCTCAAGGTGGGCCCCGGCCAATGATTTGCGGGTGATTCTTGAATCGACCAGTGGACTTGGGACGGCTTGGGGTTTCTTTAAATAGGCTCAACCCATCGGGTATCACAAGGCTTATTCCTCTCAAGGACACGTATTGGCACTTGATAGCTAGACATGCTTGATTAGTGATGTTGCTAGGGAATGCCAACATGGGCGAGCTCTGAGCTCGCCCACTATCTTGACATGGGCAAGCCCTGAGCTCGCCCGGCATGAGAGCTCGCCCAGCATGAGGTATGAGCAAGCTCTGAGCTCGCCCCCCAGTCTGGCTAAACAAAGTTGTTGACATGCTTGGAGTATAGCATGCTTTTTAGCTTAACATGCTTGGAGCTACGCATGTCTGAGGTTAGGTATATTGGGAGCTTAACATGCACGGAGGAAGGCATGTTGGGAGGTATGCATGCCCGGAGGTAGGCATGTTGGGAGCTAGGCATGCTCGAAGGTAGGCATGTTGGGAGGTAGGCATGCTCGGAAGGACCAACAAGGTCGAACAACTGAGACGAGCTGGTGAGCTCGCCCAAAGAGCCCTTGGGCGAGCTCCCACCTCGCCTAAGGCCAAGTGGTCGAGCTCATGGAGCTCGCCCAAGGTGTTGATTCGGCCACTTTTCGCGTATATTCGGGTGAACTAGAGCCGATTTGTGAATTATTTTTACGGGTTAAACCCTTCCCGGTATCACCAGTCATGCTAAAAAGCTTCATTTATTCAAAGAAGATTGATATATATATATATATATATTGTTTAGATATTGAATAAAAAGATAAGTAATTAGTTGTATGCGTATATAGTATTGATTCAAATACTCCCATCATATTCTATTTTATATATTTCCAACCAGAATGATATATATATTTCGCAAAGGATGATGGTTGCATTAGTAGTCAGTGCAAAATATTCGACAAATTTCTTATATATGGATCGAAAGAATCCATATAGTCGACCCCAATTACTAGATTAAGGCTGGATTCATTGATGATATGTGCACTACTTCCCTCTTATTTTGCTCTTCTTTAAATTTTTTCCCCTCCCAACTGAGTGAAGCAGTAGTACAAATAGGATTAGCAAGCACTTATATATTTTACATCAATTTTATGATAAATAATTGAGGGTCATTTTTTGGGTTTGGAGTCTCCTCCTGAACGTATGACCCAACTTCGGTGTTTTAATGGTGTCAACTCAACGGCAACATCATCGACACTAGCCGGAAGATAGCCCGTTTGTGGTTCCTTCCGTTGCCTCCCAACGAGTGTACTAATAACCCGAACAAATAATCTTATGCTGGATTTCGATGAAATGATTTCAAATGCAAAATTTAAATTCATTCAACTTGTTCGGAAACTCTTGAAATCCATGTATTTGGAATCTTTTGCTTCACAGTTTTCAATTGTTTGTTAACTAATGTAATTGATTTCAAATTCTTGTAAAATGAAGTTATTTTAAATCATTCCCTCGTATCATTTTCTCAAATCTAAATTCTTTAATCCAAATGCAACATTATAGATGCCAAAGTTATAAGTTGCTCGTTTTATATCAAAAATATATTAAATCGTGTCTCTTCTAATGTTGTATATATTACACATTTATTCCTGCAAGTGGGATATATTGATGTTGCCACGGGCCACTTGCCCTGGGCAGCATCAATCAAATCCGCAAGCTTGTCGCTCCAACCCACCGAAAGAAATAACATATGTTCAATGTAATTAATAATAATAATAATAATGACAGGTCTAATAATTAGCTAGATGTAACTAATTCTGCATTTATATTTATTATATATATATATATATATATATATATATATACAACTCTTCAATGTTGTTCCATGTTTGGTTAGCACTCAATGCATCTTACTTTAATTATCAGTTTAATGTACATATATGCAAAATCTATTGGTGTTTGATACTTTACATGAAAAAAAAATTATTTCCCTTAAATTTGCTTCCTAAATACATGAAGGCACACTGAATTAAATTCTAGTGGTGTATGAAAAAATTGATTAGCATGCATTTCTTATTCTTTTTACCCCCAAGAAATATAATAAGCCTATTAAAAATTATAATTGGAATTAATGTGTTGATATTAATAAGCTATCGGTGCTCCTAACGTTTAATTGAGCGGTATCTTATTTTTTGTTGTAACTGTCATACCCAGGATATGGGGCGAACAGACGTTATAAGGAGAGGCAGTTGCCTTCCCATCCCATTATTTTTTTTCCTATACTAAAAAATATATATAAAAAAAGTTACATTTTGCCCCTCTAAACCACCAGCCCCTCCCCCACCCGAAAAAAAAAAGAAAATGCGTTTTTCCCCGTAAAATTATTTTGACCCCCTATTTTTTTTTTACTTTCATATTTATGTAATAAACCAAACAAGTAAAATAGACTATAAAGGGATTGATTTAGGATCATCTAACAAATGAGTCGTGGCCATTTTCTTTAAAACTATCAAGAGCTGATTCAGCATGACAAGAAATATAGAAGTAGACTGAAAATGACAATTTGGACTAATATGCCAAAGTTCGAAAAGGGTACTTTCTATTAATTTCTAGCGTGTACCTTAATTGCATCTGCTCGAAGAGCAATCAAAACATGGTGTTTGAGTTGGTGTACAGTTCAAAAGATTTGAATTACAGTTACCACCAATTATAGATTTTCGTAAAACGACAATCCTACAATTTCAATCCATTTTTATTTGTTCACTAATCACATTTAGTTGATTTAATTAGCTTATTGGAAGATACCATGTCGTGGTGTTCTTAGTGCCACTAAGTTATTTATAGAAAAAGCAATGAAAATTATCCACATTCTTTTGTCCTCATTATTGAAAATGAACTAAATATTTTCTTACAGTTTGTAACTATGATCGTCCGAGTTCGAAATTCAAAGGTTCATGTCTTACTTGATCCATATGCAACCCTAGTATGATTACATGTTCAATTCATGAGATCCTAATATTTGGATTTTACATTGCTTATTCAAAGCACTTCAATGTTTCTTTTGGTTAAAATTGAATAAAAGTTATTTTTTAATCAAAAGCATTGAGTGTTTGCTATTAAAATTTAAAAAAAAAAAACAGCTTAATGAACTTGATTATGTACTTTTTCTTTTTCAGAGGAGCAATAGCGAAAGCAAAGAAATCAGACACCCAAAAACTAATTTTTATTATCTGAAAAGCAGTTTTGAGAAATAATCCAAAACACACCCTAATAACCATATGGGAAATTTATGATAAAGGGTTGTTTAATGAACTCATACAAACTAGAAAAGACGATTTTTTTCCTTAAGAAAGGGAGATCGATTTACTATCAACGAACAAATGTCTAACAAGATTGTCATTAATATCAATATCAAGAGTTGCAATCATAACAATTGATTGAATTTAGCTTGGGGCAAGAAAGATAGAACTAGGTCGAAAATGACAAGTTGGACTAATATGGCATAGTTCGGAAATGTTGCTTCTTATTGACAAGCAAGAAAAATTTAAACGTTCATTTCAATCAATTTGGATTTGGTCACAGTTCAATTTAATTGATTTCATTAAATTAATTGGAACATACCATTGTCTTCATTTCATAACTTTGTCTTCCTCGTTGAAACTAAGCTAAGATTTTTCGTACAATTCGTACCACCATCATTCAAATGATCTATTCTAAATTTCACAATTTCATAAATTCCCTTGTCACTCGATTCATTCGCAATTTTTATTAATTTCTAGCGTGTATCATAATTGCATCTGCTCGAAGAGTAATCAAAACATAGCAATCAAAACATAGCGTACAGTTCAAAAGATTTGAATTACAGTTACAACAAATTATATATTTTCATAAACGACAAGCTCTAAATCCTACAATTTCAATCCATTTTGATTTGTTCACTAATCACATTTAATTGATTTAATTAGCTTATTGGAAGATACCATGTCGTGTTCTTAGTGCCACTAAGTTATTTATAGAAAAAGCAATGAACATTATCCACATTTTTTTGTCCTCATTATTGAAAATGAGCTAAATATTTTTGGATAAGCAATAGCAGAAGCAAGGAAATCAGACACCAAAACTATTTTTTATTATTTGAAAGCAGATAATCACTTTTGAGAAACAGTCCAAAACACGCCCTAAGAACCACTTGGGAAATTTAGGATAAGGATTGTTTAATGAACTCATGCAAACTAGAAAAACGATTTTTTTTCCATAAAAAAAGAGATCGATTAACTATCAACGGACAAATGTCTAACAAGATTATCATTAATATCAATATCAAGAGTTGCAATCATAACAATTGATTGAATTTAGCTTGGGGCAAGAAAGCTAGAACTAGGTCGAAAATGACAAGTTGGACTAATATGGCATAGTTCGGAAATGTTGCTTCTTATTGACAAGCAAGAAAAATTTAAACGTTAATTTCAATCAATTTGGATTTTGGTCACAGTTCACATTTAATTGATTTCATTAAATTTAATTGGAACATACCATCTTCTTCATTTCATAACTTTGTGTTCCTCATTGAAACTAGCTAAGATTTTTCGTACAATTCACAATCTAGCTTATTCTTTATCGTATTAATGGTCATTTTAACGTTTGGATCTATAGCTTAGAAGCTAACTAGAGCAAAAATCCGGAAAAAATAAAGATCAACTCTTGCCACTCGATTAAATTGCTGGATATTCTTGCAAGCACACATTCACATGGGCGTATCATTTAAGGGGCAAAAGATGAATTGTTGCCCACAAGTGTTTTTTCCGGCCAGGTAATTAATATATGTAAAATCTAAAGTTCAACCATTAATATATGAGTAGATTATTAAATGGGAGTACAATTATAGAAGGCTTGCTGGGTATTCTTCAGAGCACCCGTGCACACGAGACTACAATTGTAGAAGGCTACAAAGTACAAACCAATAATTCAAATCCTTCAAAATTTGCAAAAACTAAATCACAGCTAGACATTTTTGGCAAAACAAGAAAGAACATTTTTTTAACTCTTGCAATTGCAGTTTCTACAGGGATGAAATTCACCAAGACACCACTTTACAATAAAATGAAAAATGAATGTCTAATTAATATCGTGGTTATGTATATTTTAATAATCACGGGCTGCGATTTAAATATTATTCTAATTAATATATTTTTATTGTATAGTTTTAGTTTTTTTTATTTTTGTTCCTCAAATTAGTATAATATATTATATAATATTTTTTATTTTTATACATGCATGTCAGAACAACTTTTTTGGCACATCATATTAAAAGTTTCTTATTACTCCCTTAAGGAAAAGAAACAAGAGAAATCCTAATAAAAGCCTGTCTTCAATTAATTGTTAAATAAATGTGGTTTGAAGTCGCGTCGCTGTGGTAGCAAATGGAGTAAATGCATGCCTTAGAGAGTAAAAAGCATACATACATGCTTTTAACAAACCTCACTTGATAGTGCCAACCTAAGATGTGGATTTTTTCACTTGAAAATGTGACCTCAATGCTTAGGCTGGGGATCTTATTCGAACTCGAGCTCAAAAATTTAGATAATTATTCAAAAAATTGTTAACAATCTTAAAAAATATACCCAACTTTATATTGAATCCAATCTCACCTATTAAACTAGTTTGTTGATTAATGATATCGGCTCGAAAATGTTCACGAGCCTAGATATAAGTTCGAAAACTTTTTAAAATTTGGACTAGAACTCGACTCAATTATCCTACTTGCTTAAGTAACTGTTGTTAAACAAATAATAATCAAGCTATCCAGTCTGTCTCTTTTATTACCCCACTGCCATGACTTTAAATTCATGCATGCATGGCATATTTATTCCTACAATGGACCACAAAACTAAATGAAACTTTTGGCATGGTGGCAAAGGGTAGGCCCCAAGATCCCAAATTATATGGGAGGTCTTGGGTTCAAGTCTCACGATTGTGGGTTATGTCTATATTTATTGTAGGTTAGTTGTACTTTGTTGTACTTTGTGCTTTAATAGTGTTGGTTGTATTAGTTGTAATTGGTTGTATTCTAGTGTTGGCTTGTACTCTCAATGTGATGATATTTGTAATTATCAATATACTTGTAATTGTTACTTTACTCAGAATCAAGATAGATAATAGAAGAAACTCTTAGACATTCATTCTACACTAAATTTAATTTAGTTGATGAACAAAAGCCAATACCCGAACATATGACGTTCTTGATGTGTTTATGTCTATATTTAGTTGTACTTCGTATTTTAATAGTGTTAGTTGTATTAGTTTTAGTTGGTTGTATTCTAGCATTGGCTTGTACTCTCAATGTGATGATATTTGTAATTATCAATGTACTTGTAGAATCAAGATAGATAATAGAAGAACTCTTAGAAATTCATTCCACACTAAATTTAATTTAGTTGACGAACAGAAGTCAATACCCGAACCATACGACGTTCTTGCTGTGTTTAGCAGGAAAGTCGCGAATGGTGCGTTCTTGACTACTCGTTCGAGTAAACTAATAAAGGGTTGTCAACAAATTTAAATTACAAATCCCTCAAAAAAAGAAAGAAAAAATTGACAGTAAAAGGTTGTTGTAAACTGTAATGAGACTTGGCAGGAGCAGGAGCGACAGCAACAGCAGCAGCTGATAGGTCAGCTTCAGATATTGATTATAGGACTAAGGTGCATTCATATTCTCCAACTAACCAAAAGATAATTCCCTCCTTCATTCAATAGCATCAAGATACTATGGGGGAAGTTAATTTTTTCTTTTCCCTGATCCGTATTTAAAGATGGTACACAAACACTAGCAGAACCTGTAGTATCAAGAAGTGAAATTCAAGGCGGCTTTAATTCGGTGGACAGTGCTGCTGATAAGGTTATTCACGGTGGTCACTGACTCGGGGCTCATTCGGGCTGATGAGAAGCTGCTCACGAGTATCTGAAACACCACGGTAATGAGTGAACCTGGGGACCTCCCACCAATGCCAGGATTCGAGCTGGTTGAGGCACCATCACCGCCACCTCCACCTCCTCTGGTTTGGAGGTGGCCATCCGGTGAAATCGTGAAACCAGATGGCAGTAAAGGGATATATGAAGGGTCCTCGCCACTCATTGCTATGTTGATGGCTGGAAGGTCGACAGGACAATACACAACAAGTGCACCTGATGAGTCTATGCAGCTTTCTTGAAGTATCAGCATGTTGTTTTGGCTTGTGTTGAAGGCCTAATTTTCAAGAATTCAGGATTGTTCCACGCGTCAATTTGAAGTGATATGAGCAAGGATTCACTATGAATCAAACAAATTCAATAAAGAAGGCCGATAGAGGAAAAGAATTTTACCCGCAGAACTGATATGCAATTCCCGGGATGTGAGCCATTTGCAATGTGTGCAACTTCTTGAACTGGATTTTGATTTGATAGAACGTCCCACTAAAACATTAAACACAATGTAAGAGGATCAAATGAAATTCAAACATTTAACACTAATCTATAAAGATCAGAAAACTCGCCTGTGGTCGAGTTCTTTCATCCCTGAAAAAATTGAACACATTTTGTAGAGATATAGGGAGCCAGATAGTGGCAGCTGCACTAAGTACCATGCCATTCGGCTGTCCAGGATCAGTGCTCTTGTGAAGTGTCGCTCGGACCTCAAATTCATTCATCCCCGTGTTCGTGGTACATTGTTGGCCATTAGCAGGGTTAATACTTGAACAAAAATTGTTCACCATTCTCTGGGCAAGTTTCATCATGCTTCTTTTGCCTTCTGCAGATGGCATCACTATCAACAGAGGACATTTGTAACTATCAGAATTTGTTTTTCGAACATATCTCACATCTAACACAAGAATGGAAGGAATTTTAGTATGATTTACCTTCACCAAGATCACTAATCGAGCTTCCAGTGACCATCAAGCAAGAAAATCTTTCGCATATCCTTTGAAGATTCGAAAGCCATCTTTCAGCTCCAAAGGCTAATCCACTGTGAATGAGTTCCCTATATAGCCTATGAATGGGAGCTTTATCTTCAATTTCCCAATGTTCCACCCAAGTAACCTGGTAGTGGAAATATAAACAAAGATAAGAAACAAAATTTTGCACCACATTATAACATGCCCAAAACACGTATGCAGTACACTTAACGACCTTCGAATAACCATTAGGCAAATCTTGTATCAAGCATCCAGAAGGAAGCCTATGAGCTTTACATGAAGAAGTAAATTGGCTGCCTTGATGAGGCATGTCGGAGGAAACATCGACAATTGCCCATGAGCCTTGTTCAATCTGCTGACAGAATCGAAGGAAATAGAATTGCCTAGTGGGCACCAAGGCCGAGAGAACCTGCAAGTCTTCATACATCTGCCACAAACATAACAAATTTGAGAAGAAAAAATGTATTGAGTCATAAAAGTAAATTTAGATGAGATTAACTTTTTGTTACCAACTGCAATGTGCCGCTTCGGCCTCCAATCATTCCAGATGATATTACTTCAATGGTTCTTGCCCTTGAGACAATTGTAGGGAACAATTCTACCCACTTATTCTGAATTTAGTGGAACAATGGCACACATGTATTAGTTGAATAAAATAGTTTTTTTATGGGGAAATAAGAAAATGAGTTAAACTAACCGCATCCAAGAACATGTCGACCAATGCCAAACCGTTCATTATCACGACACCGGAATCTCGTGATGCTTCGATCCGAATGTTGGGATTTTTCAAGCGACTGTTAGACCTTGGAAAAATACTGTCATAGGTTTCTAGATTAAGAATTTCCCTGCCATCAGCAGTGGACTTCATCCAGATTGACTCATTGGCTTGCAAGAGCTTTATCAATTCATCCATGGCATTGACTGCAATATCGGCCATAAGGGATTTATCCATATCCGAAATGCTCATCGGACAGAAGGCGAGATTTGGAACTACACTAGATGAACTTCCAGGAAGAAGATCAAGATCAAGTGAAAGGCCAGGAATTCCATGACTTCCGAAACTCGCCATCGATAAATCCAACGAAGACACATGAATGGGCTGCACTGGTGGTAGTTGTGAAATAGGCCTCCCTATGTATTTTGCTGCAATGCTAGAAACTCTGTCGAGCTATGAAAATTAAGTAAGGCGTCAAAATTTTAAAAAAATCAGGCCAGAATATGATCAATCCAACCAATAATCAAAGAATGGAGAATCAAAAGAACCTCTTCTTTTAGATGGGCGTTTTCGATTCGCAGTTTTTGCTCGTCAAAGTATGAATCTTCAGTAACTGGAGGTCCACCACAAGAGGGGCAGATTACATTCCTGAGGGCCTCTCTGATTGCTATATTTTCACATCTAATCCTGTCGTTTTCTGCCCTAAGTGCACAGTTATCTGCTCTTTCATGTTGTGCCTAAGACAAAAATAGCATTTCAAGAAATCATATAATTAAAGATTATAACATCATAGAAAATAGGGAACACATTCAAGAAAACTAAGCCTTTATCCTATATAAAAAGAAAGAATCGAAGAAAAACCTTCATCTGAGTTCTTCTGTTCTGGAACCAAAATTTGATCTGCCGAGGATGCAAATTCAACTCTCTGCTTAAGTGATTTCTCGTCTTCTCGTCTGGGTGGGGAAACTCTTTGAACATTCTGAACACACAAAATCACGCACAAAAACCTCAGTAACATCAAAGCCAGTTCCAAAAATATTTTATGTCTCAAATATAAAAAAAAAATTTGGGCCCAGATAAGAAATTTTATCAAATTTACTGTTATCATGGTATATGTGCATGGAGTTCTGTTGCATATATATAATAATAAAATGGCGTACGCTTCAAGCCTTTGAATTTGGTTGGCTGTGTGGCGATGGAAGCGCTTCTTCCTCCGGTGAGGATCGGAGCCATCGCCGCCGCTGGAGCCCTCGCCACCGCCTCCGCTGCTGAACTCCATGGATGTTAGATTCTTCACTCTCGCAGCCTCAGAAGTAGCAGAAGCTTCGGCGTATATCAACAATAGTATGTATACCGATTTCAAGAATCTCCACCAGATTACAAGCAATTCCCATAATACTCAGTAATAATTACGCCATCACTAATAACTTTACAACAAGAAGAATTCAATAAACAAATATTTCCCAACACCAAGAAACCAACAACAATAAAAGAAGAAGAATTGGAAACGACACAGTCTTGGGAGTGGATTTCTGTCATCACCATTGGTCAAGGCACGGGTAAAGCTCTCATTTTTGGAAGTTTGGCTCGAGTAACGGTCCAGAAAAATAATCAATCATACACACAACAGACACGGAAATATATATGGAAGATGATTAACGAAAACACAGAGGAGGGGGTGGTGGGGTGGCATTTGAAGTTTGGTGGAGAAGAAAACGATGATATATACTGTTATTAATATATGGAAATGAAGCGTGAGTTTGGGAGAGGAAGAAGATTGGTAAAAGAGCCATTGAAGAAAATCAAGGAGGAGAGATGAATTCAGTCTTCATAGCCAACGCCCCCCATAATAATAATACGAACCGTATTAATTGTAACAGTAGGCTACCTACGCTATACTGGGTGACGGAACCGGCCCCTCAACGCCGCCACCAGGTAAACCGAGGGATGTGCCCAAGCTGACAGACATCTGTGGGAGAGGACCTACAGGCCACGACCCCATAGCATACCCCCACAATATTTCAGCAGGGAATGCGCTCCACACGGGAATTGAACCTGGCGTCGAGGGGATACCCCCTACGTCACCACAGACCTTACCAACTCGGCTATGCCCCTGGGGCTACACACTCTTTTAATACAATATGTGAAGTGTTCGTACTTGCGCCATACAGTGCAACTGTGTGTATGTTATTGGGAGAGGGAGAGGGAGGGTGGGTGGGTGATGGGTCAAATGAAAATAAATTATAATTAGTATAATACTTAACAAATTTGTAAAAAATAAAAATTTAAAATCATATCAACAAAGCACTATATGAAATTATTTATAATTAAAAATCAAAGATATCTAAGGAGGATGCCCATCATTTTGCAAAAAAGACAACATGTTAATGAACAATGATCTAATTATATTGTTGTTGTTTAAGCTATTTGTGTGTAATTTGAACATGATATTCCGTGCAGTGATATTATTCATATATCTCGATGGAAAATCGAAGATAATTAAAATCATCGATCATCAAACATATAACTTTCATCTTAAAACTTTAGTTATCCAAATCATGAAATAAAATAATTGATTAAAAAATCCGGGGTAGAAATTATAATTCCTTCTTTAAACCTCTATAATATTTAGTTTTATAATGTAAGACACTTTATAATATGTAAAGATGTGCAGATTGGATTGGTAGGTGGGTAGATGAATGTGGGTCGAGCGGATGGGTTGGATTATACGGTTTTTTGTACATCTCAACTCTAGCGACAATTTTCTACATAAAATAATATTTATATTATTTGTTTTTTATTTATTTGATTTTTTATTTTTTATTTTTTAAGTTTTTTCATTTTGTATAGTTTGAATTTTTTTAAGAGGGGATAATGTATATATCACCACGTGAATTTTTTCAAATATTACTTATTATAAGTTGTAACCGAAGAATTTCTATGGGTTAGCCATGGTTGGGTGAGAGAGAGAGATAAGGAAGTAATTAATAATGAGGGAGAAAGTGGTAGGGGCTATTCAATGTTTCTGATCGTAATACGCTACCATCAGTACGATACGAGAAAATATTCATATGAATAGAATTTTTTTTTTTTAGCATAAAAAAAATATATAAATAAAACCAATAGTACATGAGGTACAATTTTCATATATAACCAACTACAAGAACACACCTAGAAATATAAAAACAAAGAGATCGAAAAAGAAAAACCAGCACCACATAAGCAAGGATCATCATAGCGATATCAAGTCCCCTCAAACCATTACCCGAAAGAGGCGATGATGGGAATTGCCTTCCAACAATTGAAGGTAGACATACATGAAAAAGAGAGACGAAAACTGTACAAGCTCTCAAACCCAAATCCCAAACAGTATCACAACCATCGCATAACTCCAGAGAATGGGGCACGAAACCATTATGCCCGGCAATCAAAATCAAGCCAAGGGCACATAGTAAAGCAAAACCGAGAAACCCCCGCAAGCAAACCAAAAGTTCAAATTCGAATGGACCATAACACCCACACGACGCAAGGTGGTTCTCAAACAAAAAACATACAAAAATAACCCCACCCCGGAAAACAAACACGAGACGCAACACATATTAAAATGATTGGTAGTATATTTTTTATATAAAAAATTATTTTAATATTGAGTTGATGTATAAATGAAACTCAAATCAAGTGCATATAAATATTTTTTATATGATACGTGTAATAAATTTTTTTTTATCATGAAAATAATTTTTGACAAATACTTTAACGTGTGTAAATATTTATTTTTGGTATAATTATGAGGTAAAATTAATTTTTTTTATTTTAAGCACCAGTATTTTACTTAATATGAAATAGTATTTCTATCATGTGATAGGTAGATATATGGTATTTCATAAAAGTAAGGGTATTATAACTTAGGTTATTTCATGGTCTTACTTTTATACACACGATATTATAAACATAAATATGCATACAAACATATGCATACATATACAACATATTTATGTATCTTAATCTTTACAAACACTCAGTTCATATAAGAATTTTTTGGATATTTCGAGAGAATTTATTATGTCATGAAACCAAAATTAATTATTTTGATGATATCATATTTAATAAGATAAAATAAATAATATATATATATATATACATATATGTATATATATTATTTATATCATCTTATTAATAATTAGGAAATATTTATTCTATTCGCCAAAATATTTTTCGCAGTTTACGTTAAACTATTGCTCTTATAAATAAAATAATATTTAAGTAAAAATTTTATTGTTTAATCTATGTGATTTGTGAAGGATCGGTCACATGAACCAACAATAATAAAAGAAGATGGGTTGGAGAAATGATTATATAAATTTGTATAATAAATTATTTTAGGAGGAAAATAATATTTAATTTGGCGTAATAAATTTGAAGTATCAATAGAGGAGGACATCATAAATAATTTATTTGGATTGATGGGATTTTGAGGTAGTATTAGTGCCTATAAATCTTCTTTAAAAATAACAATTATGGACATTTTAATGAAGTATTAATAATTGAATTTTAATGATTATGAGAAACTAATGTGTAAATGAAATTAAAAGCATTTGAAATATTATGTAAGAGTTCAAACTTCAAAGAAACAATCATCAAAATTAATTTCTCAAATTTAAAATCTATTGAATTTCATGGGAATTTTAGTCATAATAACCATTTATAACCCACCCTAGCCTAGCAAGGTATATATAATTACATAAATATATTATATTTGTTGCTTGAATGAACAATTGAAAACGCCTTGCTACATTCATAAAATAAGTTACCCCATTAATTCTTTTGAGAAAATAGAGTTGATTTTTCTAATTAATTTATACAATTTCTTGTGATTTGACAAGTAAATCCCTATGAAAGAAGTTGACACGACTTTAAAATTATAGAATTTCTTTAATATATCATATATTATATTAAAACTGAGCAACAACAAATACCACAAAAATCCAGTCAATCTTCGGCAAAGACGGAAGTACACAACCCCTATGAAAGATGACAACAAAGTCGAAAAAGAAACACAAACTGATAAAGAGACAACAAACACATTAGCTATCAAAGTACTATCCATCACCAAACGCCATCGACTAGGGATCCCCAGGAAGTCGTGAAAATCCGAGAAACCCATAAATCAAGCCCAATCTTAGCAACACAAAAAAGCCCGAATATGAGATCCAAAAGATGAGCACCAAAAGCAGGAGACATAACTGAATATAGACAAATATGGACTGCGAAGACACGTACCTGCATTAGGAATCTGCTCAGCAGATATCCTTTAATCAGCTCAGCAGACGTTCCAAACATAGTCAACCTATGAGAATCTACACTACTGGTCCATAGACTCTACTGATCGAAGACTCAATTGATGCCCAATCTGCTCAACCTATGCTGATAACTATCAGCTCAGCAACCAGTCCAAGAGACTTGGTCAACCTCACTAACCCATCAGTTACACATAATAGTAATGAAGGCTACGGTTACAGAATTTCAAGGGTTGCCATTAAATTGGAGTTAGTGGCCAAGTAAATGGAGATCATGTGTTGTAACTCTCGATTTTATACCTATCAAGATCAGACTTATCTCAATGGGAGAATTACACACAAACTGTGCACCAAATCTTGAAAATTACACACACGTACTCTATATTTTTCTGCAAGAATGAAAGGGTAGGCTCTGTTCGTATCGTTATTCAAACACGCTTCGACTTGGTTAGTGGGTTTTTCCTATTGATAGTCCTTTCGTTTGAAAATCATATGTATGAATTAAATTTTAGTCGGACATATGTAATAGTTTGAAATTATGAAAATCTATTATATGGAAATCAGCTCCGATGTGTGTTACCGGATCTGTTATACTGTGAGATTAGTTCAGATGTGTGTTATCATACCTATTATTTTGATTCAGCTCTGATGTGTGTTACCGGGTCTATTCTGGCAGAGCGAGCATATTGATTTGGGCTCTAGTGAGACTAATGAAAAATATATGAGTTTTTGATAAAATGGAATCAATACTGTTTACGTTGATGTTATCTGCTCCAAAAATTATATATATATATATATATATATGTGTGTGTGTGTGCCTATTTTGTTATATTTGATTGGCCCATGTTTGCTAGGTGTTTACCGAACACTCATCCCTTACGTCTCTCCCCAGATAAGAATGAATCAGAGATAAAAGATGATGAGCAATATCGGTTTTGGGGATGGTAATCGACTCCTGCTGATTTAAGTCAATCGCCGATGTTATTGTAGTTTTGTTATTTACGCTTCCGCAAATATTTAAGAAATTATCAATTGTAAATCAGTCTTGTTTAATATCAGTTCCGTTGTAAATACATTTCAAATTTAAGCTATTATGGAATAAAAGGACTGGTTTATTTCAGATCTGTATCCGAGGCTTGTTGTTTTTGAATTTTTAATTTGGAAGTAACTCTGGTGTCATCGGTCCCGGTATTAGGGCGTGACATTTTAGTGGTATCAGAGCCAGGTTCCATAATCGTGATGGGCAAGTTTCTGGACAGAATGAAGATCTGTAGAATAGACTAAGTCTGTAGAGCAGATCAATCCAGTAGAGTAAAGACTGGTCATAACCAACCAGCTGAGTAATTTGACCTGTGGAGCAGATAAAATCTGTACAACATATCAAACCAATAGATCAGTCCAATAGGGTAAAATCTAGTCAATAGATCAGCTGAGTATTTAGATCTACAAAACATGACAAATCTATAGAGCAGATCGTTGAATTAGATCTGTAGTATATGTCGGTAGAGCACTTGAATAAATAAGGTGAGCGGGCCAAACCAGAGCTGATAAGCACGGTCGTGACCAGCTAAGTTGGAGAAACAGTTGAGTATTAAACCAACATGTAGAACCGGCCTATAGAACTAAGAACCTATCAACTCCCCCAAACTTAAACTTGATCGTCTCGAGCAAGAAATAAGATCACAAAGTAGAGTTCAATATTAAAGATTAAAATAAATCAATTCGCAAGTCAATCATGTAGCTCAGACATCTCACTTACAGACAACCGGAGTCACTCAGAAAGTTCAACACGTTGTGTTTTCTCCTAGATCAAGCAACATGTCTCTGAATCAGAACGTGCGTGTGTGCTATTGTCACTTTCAAGTTTCATGCAACTTTCACAGATCAAATCATGATAGGTAATGAAAAGTAAGATTATCTTTGAGCACCCCATAGTCCTATTTTCAAACACTTCTCCACTAATGTAGTCACTCCCTAGACTTGGGTCAATATGTCTTTTTAAGCTTGTAATGCTAGGCCTAGGTGTTGGCTTCAAAGAAAAGATAGTATAGCACAAAGAAGAGAGTATAAGCATGTAATATTTATATTTTTAGCACAAAATTGAGCTTCTTTTCTTTTTCTTTTAGCCTTGGCCTTTTTGGGTCTTATTTAGTCATTTTTTCACAAGGCTTTATCTATCTTTTTTCTTGTCTCATTCATCAATTTGTCAACAATAGCTCATCAAAATATAGCAATTTATGTGCATCTAATGAGAATCATTATACTCCCTTTAGGTGAGGATGAATTCTTTCAATTTAGGCTCATAAAGGTGGGTATAATGAGTTGCCAAAGAAATTTGTTGAATGGGGGCTAATAGTATGTTCATCATACTCCATTCTTTTTCAATAAAGCTCAAAATTGGATACTAGAGATTGATGTAAACATTGTAAGCTTGAAAGGCTCAAATGGTCCAAAGATCACCTAGATCATCTCCTCATCAAGTTCATGACTATAAAATTTCGCCTTGAAGTGTCATCATCAAATAGTTTCTAAGATTCTCTAAGATGCTCAAAAACAATTCATCAAGTTCACAGAGATTTTCACTACCACAAATGCAGTTCACAAGATCGTGACTCAAATGTGCTAAATGTATTCCTCATCTTTGACATGCTAACTCAAAACAAGATATTCACACTCATCAAAACTCAAGTTGACATGCATAGTGAGATCATAATCCTCATTGAATAGTCACTACTATAATTCATTCTTTTCTCAAATTTGAACTCATAATTTTTTTTTGTTTTAGCCCATAATAATCTGACGATTCAAGTGTCAATTAAGCACACAACATGTGGATAAAACAAGAAAAACATGCAAGCCACTCCCCCAAACTTAAAACAAACATTGTCCTCAATGTTGAAATGAATCAAAGGGAAACAGTAAACTCCCCTGATCAAGACGCTTGCATGAGGGTTGAGGAAGATTAGCTTTTGAAAGCTCCACTGCTATAGGGGTTCATCGCTCCAATTAAGTACCTAGCAAGTGAAGAATGCAAGTAAAATAGTCGACTTGAGAGATAAACAAACTAAATGGAAAAATTGAAAATAAAACAAAACTATATAACAAAAGGATACGCTTGGGTTGCCTCCCAAGAAACGCTGATTTCTAGTCATCGGCTTGACCATCAGGAGCAACCATCAAAGAGTGGTTGCCTCCCATAGTAAGTATTATATGATACAACAAATGGGTCTTCATTCAGTATGCCCTCAAGATTGGCATGATTGTAATAGTGTAAGCTCGTTGCTCCAACAACTTTCGGTTTGAAGTGGTAGGTATGGGAGAATTATTCTTGAGTTGGCTTCATATCTTGGAGGATGTAGTGCGGTGAAGTTGGCATCGATGAAAAATACGGATCTACATATGGCATAGAACATGTCTCCATTGATGGGCTCAAATAAGAATCTTCGAAAGTGTTAGTTCCGGACTTACACTGTTTAGATTGGTTCTTCAGTCTGAATCATTAACGGCTATTTATTGAAGCATTTAATGTCACAATTAATGCTGAAAAAGACCATAGACTGAAGATTACCATAAAAGGTAAGAAGACAAAGAAGAGCTTACCTGACAGTCGCCGAAAGCATGAACCAGAACGGCAAGTACCCTAAAGAAGAAGACTGTAGCTTACTCAGAGTTTAAGCAGAGTCAAGAGTTGCACATTAAGGGAAATAATGTCGTTGGTACATGCAACTATAAAGGATGCAACAGAAGATCTCAAGAATAGAGTCTGATCAATCGAAAAAACACACAAGAAAGCAAAACAGCACAAGCTTACAAGCTCAGAAGCTCTCGAGCTGAAATTCTTCTTAAGCACTGACCGCTTTTATTTTTAAACAATTATTTTTCAGTGTATGGGTTGAAGCGATTGTACCGCAAGTGCACGGTGTCAAGTTTTAGTATAGTGAAAATTAAGTAAAGGTTGTCGAATCCACAGGGACTAACGTATAAGTACCAAATAAGATCAATCAAATTATATTTAGCCTACGATTAAAGGAGTTTGATTAACTAAAGCTAGATTAAACTAAAGAATAAAGATTAAATTAAAAATAATGACGAGAATGGTTCCGGAAATGCAAAGGTAAGTTACTCGAGAAAATTACCAAGTTCGTCGTTCAATTATGTTATCTCTAATGATTCAATGGAATTCTCACTTTATTAACCAATTGATTTTAAAGGTGAAAGGTTTTCATGATTATTCGATACACTCTCTCGAGCTGTAACGAAACTAACAATAAATTAGAACAAGTCACTCTCGTGCACCTATTTACTAATTCAAAGTTGCTTAAATTATCAAAACCTATTAACTCTAAATCTTTCGATTTCAAGTTCTCACGTATGCGATATCATCTCTCGATCTCAATCGTAACATACATCATAAATTAATGGAGCGTGTTACAGCGTTATCTCTCGATCTCGGCTGTAACCCTCAAATTCAATCAAAGCTAGCTAGACTCTGATCTACACATGCAATTAATTTAGGAACAATAAATATCAATGCACGCAAATATCAATGAATCAATAATATCAAACACAACGAACTAAAACTTCAATAATATAAACCAATTTTAATTCAAATCAATAACAGATGAGTTTTCTTGTCTCTCGACCTTAAAAACAACAAATGAAAATTGAAAATCAAATAAATTAAGTTCAGAAATACGATAAACGATGGATGAATCCGTGCGTTGCACCGTGATTTCTTCTCTTGTTCCTTCCTTGCACTCCGGAACGGATAGGCTCGACTTTGGACGAAGAACGAAGATTGGATCTCCTTCTTCCGGCGTTGGGCGGCGGCTAGGGCGGCTGCTCTTGACCTAAAAAGTCTGATATATTCTCTCAAAATTCGTTTTCACTTCTGTGGAAGAGAGTCCCCTTAAAAAGCCCTCCAAAATCTCGATAAAATAGGAAAATAAAATCTTCAGATCTCGCGTCTCGATCGATCGAGAATTTCACCGATCGATCGGTGCACTGTTCACGCCAGCTTTTGGAACTTACTGCCTCGCTCGATCGATCGGGAATTTCACCGATCGATCGAGATTTCTCAAAAATTGTTGCTGAAGTTACTGCCTCGCTCGATCGATCGATATTTCTACCGATCGATCGAGCCTTCGAAAATTCTGAGTCTTGCTACTGGCTGGCTCGATCGATCGAGAATAACTCTCGATCGATCGAGATCTGAAGAAACCATCTTCCACATTTTCATCATCTTTTATGCCTCGATTTCGCCCGTTATCTTCTCATTAGCTCATTTCTTCCACTTCTGATCTAATTTCCTGAAACAAATGAATAAACACCAAAAAGCATAATATCATCCAGGAAAAAGTACAGAAAATGGGAAGAAATCACAGTTAAAAACACTCAAAATCTAAGCCTATCAACTCCCCCAAACTTAGACTTGATCGTCCTCGAGCAAGCAATAAACTCAAAAAGAAAGTTAAACTCGATACTAAGCATGAATTTTCTTTGCAACATATGTAACAGCTCAGAAATCCTACTTACACATCAATAGGATTCAATCAACATTTAACCAGAAGCATTTTCTCCTAAGTTAAACAATGCATCGCAACATCGGAACGTGCGTGTGTGCTATTGTCAAACATGAGTTACATATATATCTTTAAAATCAACATGTGCCATATTAACTCCTAGTCAAGATTACTTTAAATTACTATACAAGTTTACTATCCAGCACTTCTCCACTAATGTAATTGTTCCCTAGACTTGGATCAAAAGGTCTTAAAAGCTTATAACGTTAGGCCTTTTGGTGTCGGCTTCAAAGAAAAGGTAGGAGGAATTCAAAGAAGAGAGTATAATAAAAATCAGTTCAACTCTTTTTGAGCTTCTCTTCAACTTTTTTCTAGCCTTGGCCACTTTGGGTCTTATTTTGAATTTTTCTTTTCAAGGCTTTTCTCTACATCTTTTCTTTTTCTTTGCTCATTCTTTTGTTCCTTTTGAACTCATTTGCATATACAATTCTGTGCAATGAATGAGATTCATTATACTCTCCTAGGGGTAGGTAAAATTTTTCTTTTAGGCTCAAACCAAGGTGGGTATAATGAGTTGCCAAGAATGTCGAATGGGGGTCTAATCATATGCAATGCATATACCATTCTTTTTCAATAAAGCTCAAGAGGGGACACTAATGAATAATATATAATAGGTAGGCTTGAAAGGCTCAAACGGTCCAAAGATCGCCTAAATCATCTCCAAGTCTAGTTCCTAATTATAAATTTCGCCTCAAAGTGCTTTCAACTAAACTGTAGAGTTCTCTAAGAAACTCAAGACTCATCATAGTTAACACAAGTTTTCAATTTAATCAATACATACTTCACTCAATCATGACTCAATAAGTGCTCAAATTATTCCTCAGTTTTGACATATAGTTAACAGAGGATATATACAAACAAGTTAAACATTTTCATGGCTCCTATCTAGATGAGGATTAATTTCATCATGTATTACTATTGCAAGTCCAATTCATCAATTCTCAAGAATAACTCAATCCATAAAAAAAAATTTTGTTGGTAATGCTCAAGGACGAATTAGTCTCAACATCATGCAGTCATGCAAGGTATGGGAATAAAACAAGTAGCAGTACGTGCAAAAACAAGATTATATACAAATACTCAAAAACCCCCCCAAACTTAGCATGTGAATTGCCCTCAATGAAGAAGAAAAATAAATGCCAAGGCAAAGACACATACCATGATGACGATCGTCACTGATCGTCATCCTCATCATGCTCCGGAGGGGGGACTGGGTAGTGGTGCTCCTTGCCACACACGGATCCATGCTACAAAACAAAAATAAAAATAACTAACTCAATAAATTAAACTACAGAAAAAGAAAGAGAAACACAGGGAATAAGGAAAAGTTCTTGATTTATAGTCCCAAGCTGGACTGTCACCTCCTCGCCTTCTCAATTTGATGGCTCCTTCGGATTCTTTACAGAATCTCTCGGGAGCGTACCTTGCGTCCTCCCAGATATCAACGTGGCCAATTGCCCTATCTGCACCTCCAAATTTTTGATTGATGCATCTTGATTCTGCATCCTCACCTCTGTTGATGAAATCAGCTTCGCCATCAATTCCTCCATACTCGGCTTTTGTGTGAACCCGGCCTGCGGTTGAGGGTTCAACACATTTTCTTGATTCGACCACCTCAAATTCGGGTGGTTCCTCCATGGTTGGTTGTAATTCGAGTAGGAATTATTGTGTGGCCTGTTACCTACAAAATTAACAGCTTCAACGGATTGGTTAAATTGATTACCTGCCTGGCACTCGATGCTAGGATGACCGCCTCCACACAGCTCACAGAAAATAGTTTGGGCCTGCATTGCTGCTGCTCCCATGCTGTCTATCTTCCGGTTCATGGCTTCTAATTGAGCCGAAAGAGCAGTGATCTCATCCACTTGATGGACTCCCATTGGTTTCTGTGGCGTGCTCCTCTCAGATTGCCACTGGTAGCTGTTGCACGCCATTTCCTCCAACAAGCTATATGCTTCTTCCGGCGTCTTTCTCATTATGGATCCCCCAGATGCTGCATCAATCATTGAACGGTTAGCAGAAAATAAACCGTTATAGAACGTTTGTACCTGTAGCCATATGGGTAGACCATGGTGTGGGCATCTCCTCAACAACTCCTTAAACCGATCCCACGCTTCGTATAAAGTTTCGGGGTCAAACTGACCAAAAGTCGTGATATCGTTCCGCATCTTCGCCGTCTTGGAAGGGGGAAAGTACTTTGACAAAAACGCCTTTGTCATCCCCTCCCATGTTGTTATTGAACCTGCAGGAAGTGAATTTAACCATGCTTTAGCCTTATCTCGTAATGAAAAAGGAAAGAGCCTTAACCTGATGGCATCGTCAGAGACGCCATTGTGTTTGAATGTATCACAAATCTCCAAAAAGTTGGAGATGTGATTGTTCGGATCATCTGTAGCTGCTCCCCCGAACATCACCGAGTGCTGAATCATTTGTATGATTGCCGGCTTGATCTCAAAATTGTTTGCTTGGATCGTCGGTCTTGTGATACTCGACAACGATCCATGAAATGCAGGTTGTGCAAAGTCCATCATCGATCTAGGGTGCTGTGCTTCGTTATTGTCAGCCATTTCTCGAGCTTCTCGTAATCTTCTTAGTAACGTTCTCTCTATCTCTGGATCAAACGGCTCGAGAAAGGGTTCCTCTCTTCTATGCATGCACTAAAGAACTGATTCCTGTACAAAATAGACAAAAGGAGACAACAAAAATGCACAAAATTATTCACAAATATCAACAAAAGAAAACAAAGAAAGCAAAAATGCAATAATAAAAGAATTGGCTAAATTACAATTAACTAATCTCGTATGATATTATACAGATTAGTCCCCGGCAACGGCGCCAAAAACTTGACCGCTTTTATTTTTAAACAATTATTTTTCAGTGTATGGGTTGAAGCGATTCTACCGCAAGTGCACGGTGTCAAGTTTTAGTATAGTGAAAATTAAGTAAAGGTTGTCGAATCCACAGGGACTAACGTATAAGTACCAAATAAGATCAATCAAATTATATTTAGCCTACGATTAAAGGAGTTTGATTAACTAAAGCTAGATTAAACAAAAGAATAAAGATTAATTAAAAATAATGACGAGAATGGTTCCGGAAATGCAAAGGTAAGTTACTCGAGAAAATTACCAAGTTCGTCGTTCAATTATGTTATCTCTAATGATTCAATGGAATTCTCACTTTATTAACCAATTGATTTTAAAGGTGAAAGGTTTTCATGATTATTCGATACACTCTCTCGAGCTGTAACGAAACTAACAATAAATTAGAACAAGTCACTCTCGTGCACCTATTTACTAATTCAAAGTTGCTTAAATTATCAAAACCTATTAACTCTAAATCTTTCGATTTCAAGTTCTCACGTATGCGATATCATCTCTCGATCTCAATCGTAACATACATCATAAATTAATGGAGCGTGTTACAGCGTTATCTCTCGATCTCGGCTGTAACCCTCAAATTCAATCAAAGCTAGCTAGACTCTGATCTACACATGCAATTAATTTAGGAACAATAAATATCAATGCGCGCAAATATCAATGAATCAATAATATCAAACACAACGAACTAAAACTTCAATAATATAAACCAATTTTAATTCAAATCAATAACAGATGAGTTTTCTTGTCTCTCGACCTTAAAAACAACAAATGAAAATTGAAAATCAAATAAATTAAGTTCAGAAATACGATAAACGATGGATGAATCCGTGCGTTGCACCGTGATTTCTTCTCTTGTTCCTTCCTTGCACTCCGGAACGGATAGGCTCGACTTTGGACGAAGAACGAAGATTGGATCTCCTTCTTCCGGCGTTGGGCGGCGGCTAGGGCGGCTGCTCTTGACCTAAAAAGTCTGATATATTCTCTCAAAATTCGTTTTCACTTCTGTGGAAGAGAGTCCCCTTAAAAAGCCCTCCAAAATCTCGATAAAATAGGAAAATAAAATCTTCAGATCTCGCGTCTCGATCGATCGAGAATTTCACCGATCGATCGGTGCACTGTTCACGCCAGCTTTTGGAACTTACTGCCTCGCTCGATCGATCGGGAATTTCACCGATCGATCGAGATTTCTCAAAAATTGTTGCTGAAGTTACTGCCTCGCTCGATCGATCGATATTTCTACCGATCGATCGAGCCTTCGAAAATTCTGAGTCTTGCTACTGGCTGGCTCGATCGATCGAGAATAACTCTCGATCGATCGAGATCTGAAGAAACCATCTTCCACATTTTCATCATCTTTTATGCCTCGATTTCGCCCGTTATCTTCTCATTAGCTCATTTCTTCCACTTCTGATCTAATTTCCTGAAACAAATGAATAAACACCAAAAAGCATAATATCATCCAGGAAAAAGTACAGAAAATGGGAAGAAATCACAGTTAAAAACACTCAAAATCTAAGCCTATCAAGCACGAGTACATTGTAATATTTGATCATTTAGGATCACTGTGTGCATAGACTAAAGTCTATTTTGTGTATTCTGTATTGAAATATAGAAGTGAGAAAGTATTGTAACTGTCAGACAGAGTGTGTCTGAACAGATCGAGTGACTAGGAGTTTCAGTCTGGTAGTGAGGTAAATCCAGCTGAATCGGGTTTGTACAACAGGATTGTATAAATCAAAGTCTTCTAGTGGAATCCTTCCTTAATTGGAAGAAGGGGAGACGTAGAAGGATTACACCACCTTCGAACTTCCAGAAACATATTCTGTGTTTTATCATTCTGTACTCATTCTGTTGTTCAAGCCATCGAGCCGTTCTTACTAATTTGAGAACAGACCGTTCCGCACTAAAATATTCAGTGGTCTGTTCTGCAAAAGAGTTGATTAAGAAACAGATTTCTTTCACTAATCCGAACGAAATCACAAGGGATTAATTTTTAACATGGGTGTTCATTCACCCCCCCCCCCCCCCCTCTAAACACTCCGGACCGATCCTAACAAGTGGTATCAGAGCCAGGTTGTCTTAATCAGCACAAAGACACTTGAGCTGATGGCATCATTCAACAAAATTCCTATGTTCTCAAAAGAAGACTATGATGATTGGAGAATCAGAATGCAAGCTCATCTGGCAGCACAGGATGACGATATGTGGTTCGTCATCACTGATGGACCAATGAAGATTCTGAAAGTCAATACAGCAGTCGCCATTACTGGTGGTGAACCACAAATGGTCGAGAAGGACAGATCCCTCTGGACGAATGAGGAAAGAAAGAAAGCAAACCTCGACAACATTGCCAAAGACATCTTGTTCAAGACATTGGACAAGAATATGTTCAGTAAAATCAAAATGTGCTCTACGGCCAAAGAAATTTGGGAGAAGATAGCACAGCTATGTGAAGGGAACAACCAGACCAAAGAAAACAAGTTGACTGTTGCTCTTCAAAGATTTGAGAGCATAAAAATGAAGATTGGAGAAACTCTAAATGAGTTTGATGAAAGAGTCACTGGTATCATCAATGAACTAAATGGTCTGGGCAAGGAATACACAAACAGAGAGATCGCTCTGAAAGTTATGAGAGCCCTGCCAAAAGAATGGGATGTTAAGACCATTGCAATGAGGGAGTCCAAAGATTTGAACAAGGTTGAACTTCATGATCTGTTCGCAGATCTTAAAGCATATGAGTTCGAACTAATCAGCAGAGGTGAAGCAGAGCCATTCATCTCTCAACCAAACAAAGCACTGGCAGCCATTCCAGACCAGACCGCCCCCACAATAGATCGATCTATCGAACAGATAAGTAATGATTCTATGTCATTATTTATCAAGAAATTTGGTAAATTCATGTCTAAAAATAAGAGAAACTTTAAACCCTCTCATCATTATAAATCAAGAAAGGACGATGTTGTTAATGATCAGGCTTGCTACAATTGTGGTAAGACCGGACATTTTATTGCAGATTGCACCAGACCGAAGATAGAAGAACGTAAAGAGAAGCATCGTGATGACAGGAAAAAGAAGCACTACAAAGTCCGCAAAAATCATGGAAAGTCCCAAAAGGTCCTAGTAGCTGAAGAAGGAAACAACAAGTTGGCTCAGACTGATTCAGATTCAGAAAGCTCCGAATATTCTTCCAGCGAAAGCGAATAAGATATTCAATGTCTAATGGCAGACGAAGATATGAGTCAAACAGACGAGGTATTCGATCTTGACTCAAATGAATTTACACGTGAAGAGCTCATGTCCGCACTGCAAGACATGGCTAATGATTATAGACTCTTAGCTGAATCATTTGAGAAAAGTAAGCTAAAGTCAATGATCAAATGGATGAGCACAACAAACCAAGCTACACTGAGCAGGGTGAGTGCAATAATCTAAAGATCGAGCTGAATAAGCTGAAAATTTCCTATGATCAGCTCCATGAAGAAAATAAGAGAATTAGCACACAAAATGCTAAGCTTTCTCATATCTTCAAAACATGGACAAAATCCAGAACATCTTTAGAAGTACAAAGAAATGTCGGTGATGTTACAGGCATAGGCTTTGATATCAAAGACTGCACCAAAGATGAATCTGAACTGTTGCTGGTAAAGAACAAAATCAAACAAATGACATTTGTTAAATCCAGCACAGTATATGAGACTGAAGCACCTATAATTCAAACGGGAGTCTCTTTCGAGAATCAAGGTTTGAGAAAAGGGATTGGATATGTCAACCAAGCCAAAGAAAAGGCACCAGCAAGCTTTGCGTCTTTCAGACCAAATCTAAAAGTGCAAGATCTAAGGAAAGGAAGACAATACAATTACTATAATTCAAAACCAGTTCAACGGAGATAAAGACTACCCTATAAGAATAAAAGGTTTCCATATCGCACACATTATCACACACAACATCGAAACAGATCAGCTCACAGCACACCAGACACACACAAGCCATTAAAGCTGATACAGGTGTGGGTTCCCAAAGGGCTAATCCGTTCTACCCAAGTAGGATTGGGTACCAACAATAATCTTGTTTGATGACAGGTACCGAAGAAACTTGCATCAGACTGGTACTTGGACAGTGAGTGTTCTCGTCACATGACTGGAAACATCGAGCTGCTGTCTGAAGTCACAGAATGTACTGGACCCAAGATCATCTTCGGAGATAACTCAAAGGGTAAGACCGTGGGCAAGGGTAAGATTGTCCATGGTAACATTATTATCAATGATGTGTTGTTAGTTGAAAATCTATGCTATAATCTGATTAGTATAAGTCAACTTTGAGATAATGGTTATGCTGTAGAATTTCACAAACACACTTGCACTGTTAAATCGTCAGATGGTATGACCATGCTTGTAGGAATCAGAAATGGAAATACATATAAGATTAACTGGAATCATGCTCAACCTGATAATCCTACTTGCTTCATCGCTAATAATGATAATAAACACTGGTTATGGCATAAACGCTTGAATCATATCAATTTTAAGACTATTTCTAGCCTGTGTAAACATGATTTAGTTGTCGGTCTGCCCAAGATCGACTTTGCTAAGGATAAGATCTGCGAAGCTTGCCAAATGGGCAAACAGATCAGATCATCCTTCAAAAACAAGAATGCCAAATCCTCCTCCCGTTGTTTAGAACTATTGCATATGGACTTGTTTGGTCCTATACCAATAACAAGTTTAGGTGGAATGCGGTATACTCTTGTTGTTATTGATGATTACTCACGTTTTACATGGACTATATTTTTGAGCAGTAAAGATCAGACCGGTCCGAAATTGATCAAGCTGCTGAAACATACTCAGAATGAGAAATCATCCAGCATAGACAGGATTCGAAGTGACAAAGGCACTGAGTTTTCAAATCAGAATCTTGAATCCTTTCTAGAGGATCATGGAATTAAGCATGAGTTTTCAGCCGCTTGAACTCCTCAACAGAATGGAGTTGCAGAACGAAGAAACAGAACGCTTAAAGAAGCAGCAGGAACAATGCTTGCTGATTCTGGAATTTCGCAAAAGTTCTGGGCAGAAGCTGTAAATACTGCATGCTACACTCAAAATCGGTCTATGATTAACAAGAAATTGAATCTCACTCCATATGAAATATGGACTGGTAACAGACCGTCTATCTCTCACCTTCATGTATTTGGCTGCAAATGCTTCGTTCACAACAATGGTAAGAATCATCTTACAGCATTTGAAGCTAAGTCAGATAATGGAATATTCTTATGATACTCATCAACTAGCAAAGCTTATCGAGTTTTCAACAATCGCACCTTAACTGTAGAAGAATCAGTTCATGTAGTTTTTGATGAATCTTTATGTGTTGAGGGTAACAAAGAATCAATTCAAAATCAGATGAAAAATATCCATCTCGAAGCTAACAGTGATGATGAGATTGTAGCTAACAGGTCAAGAGACAATCCACCAGAACCTGAAGTACCAGACAGACAGGATCAAGGCAATGAAGCTCCTTCAGATCGAGCCGATCCGGATGATTCAAACTCTCATATCAAAGAAGATGTCATGCCGCTACTACTCATCCGGCTGGACCAAACAATCCAGAGTCAAGCTATCGATGGACTAAGAGGCATCCACCTAATCTAGTGATTGGAAGTCCCTCTGCACCGATTAGAACCAGAGGACAGATGATGAATGAATTCACTCATGCTGCCTTCATCTCAACTCTGGAACCTAAGAAGATCGATGAAGCTTTGACGGACTTCAACTGGATCAAGGCCATGCAAGAAGAACTTAATCAATTCGAACAAAATCAAGTTTGGAGTCTAACCCCCAGACCAAGCGATCTGCCTGTTATTGGAACCAGATGGGTTTTCAGAAACAAGTTGGACGCAGATGGAACTGTGGTTAGAAACAAGGCCAGACTGGTGGCACAAGGATTCCGACAAGAAGAAGGAATTGACTTCGATGAATCCTTTGCACCAGTCGCCAGACTTGAAGCCATCCGAATCTTTCTTGCATATGCTGCCTTTAAAGACTTCAAGGTATATCAAATGGACGTCAAGAGTGCCTTTCTTAATGGTAAGCTTCAGGAGGAAGTCTACATTGAGCAACCTCCTGGATTTCAGAACCACTCATTTCCTAATCATGTATATCTACTGAATAAAGCAGTATATGGTCTGAAACAAGCTCCAAGAGCCTGGTATGTGTAATGCCTCGATTTATGTTATATACGTGTGATATGATTATGGTGTAGTTATATCACGTGACGATATGATATGGGGGGTTCGGGTGGAACCAATAATGAAGAAATACATGTATAGTAGAATATAACAATTTTGTACATGTAGCATGCATTTGAAGGTGCATTAAAATGTACATGTGAGGTGCATTTGACATGAGTTTGAAGGGAATTGCATTAGCATGTGAATTTGAATTTGGATTTTTATTTACATGTACATGTGACTTAACATGTAATTATCTCCAAATGACATGATATCAAGTAAATTAGGGACTTAAGGTTCTATATCAAGTGGCTTAGAGGTGAAATCACATACTACACCACTTTTCACCTAAAATTCTCTACAAAGCTCCTCTCCAACCCTTGGAGATTTTCTTAGGCAAAGCTTGAGTTTTCACTTGTGAAGTGAACTAGGAAGTTGGGTGAAGTGATTTCTTAGCATCTTGGTAAGGAATTCATGATTGAACATTTGAATTATGTTATGGATGTTAAGATATGTGAAAGGAAAGATCAAGTGTGCATGTAAAGAATTATAACATGTTTATATGCTAGGAATTGGAATCTATGATGTTAGAATCATGTGAAGATGTTCCTAGATAGTGCATGAATCATGTTTACATGTTAAAATTCGAGTTGTAGGAGAAGAGCTAGGAGGATAAGCTCAAAATCGCCATGTTCTGAACTTTCTGGACAACGGCGATCGATCGCGAGCTTTGTGGCGATCGATCGCCGAGACAGAGTAAATTTTAAGGCGGTTAAATCATGTGGCGATCGATCGGTGAAAATGTGACGATCGATCGCGAGCAACAGAACACTTTGGCGATCGATCGCGAGGTTTGGCGATCGATCGCGAGGGAGGCAGAACAGTTTGGCGATCGATCGGTGAAATGTGCGATCGATCGCCAGAGTTCAAATCTTGAAAATTTTATCTTTTTTGTAGAATTTGATTTTAATGCCTATGATAACATGTTATATTGTTGGCATTGTTGTAGCATCATCTCAGGGGACAGGGCAAAGAGGCAATTAGCTATCAACGCCTGATTTATCGCTTTTGTGTCGCAATACAGGTACGTGTTGACGTACGGAGTATAGATATGATGCGATGATGATGTTATGGTTTTGATATCATATGATTTATGTTATCTTGTGTCATATGATTGGTAGTTCATATGCATGTTCATACATGGATTTCATATGATTGGGTTGGATGCCTTGATAGATATGTGTATATGCTTTGGTGAGATCATTGCCTTGATAGATATGCCTGGTGTGGTATATGCTTTGGCTGGGATCGTTGCCACGATAGATATACTACATATGCTTTGGCTTGAGAGATATACGCCTGGTGTGGGTATATACTCTGGCTATTATCACTGATGAGCATGGTACTATGATATGTGCTGCTAATATGCAGATGTGATGTGGTTCCACTGACATATTGAGCTGATTAGGCATATCATATGGGGCTCGTGATAATAGGGAAATTGTTGAGACATGTCATGACATAGTGCATTTGTGGATGCATGATACAGATCATTCACATTAGATGATTTATTTGTGCTTTATCATTGATATTGATATTGTGGTTTGATATTGCACTAAGATATTTGTTATCTATACTCATTGTGTGAATGTTTCTGTAGGGACTCATAGACGTGGGGAGCGTGAGTCATGATTTCCGCTGCGAGGGGAACCACTGCCTAGGGTTGTTTATGTACGTGTTATGTATAGTTTGTTAGGGTTTTGATAACCTTGTAAACAACTTAACTAGTATGAACTCTTAATCCGTGCATGGTACATTACTTAATTCAGACTCACATATGTATGTTTAATGGATACATAATGGATTAAGTAACGAGGACCCCACATTAGTGGTATCATAGCAGTGGTTCGAGAACGGGGTGAACATGGGTAGAGGAAGTGTGTTAGGGAGTTACCTAAACACTTTGAGAATGGTAATAGCATGTTAGTTTTGGAATATGATGTTATTCTAACATGTTATATAATTGTGAATGTTATTGTTAACCCTTGCTCTACAGCTATGACAGATAGAGGGTATCATGAGGATGTTGGGGATGCCTTGAGTGGCAATGCTAGTGTAAGGATGGTGCCTGTACCACCACCACCGATTGAACAAGGGCCAGTGGAACAGGTACTGTTGCCTGGAGAATTGACATTGACGCAATTTCTGAGCTATCAGCCACCTAGGTTTGAGGGGACTGAGTCAGGGGAACTGGCAGAGGAGTGGCTGGAACGTGTGGAACAGATCTTTGTGTCAGCACCGTGTGCCAAGACTGCGTGGTTACGCTTAGCTGAATTCCAGTTAGCTAAGAAAGCTATGATGTGGTGGAAATCCACAGTGCTTGAGTTGAGGGCTCAAGGACATACAGTGAACTGGGATGTGTTTAGAACAAAGTTTCTGGAGCATTATTTCTCTGTTGCTGCAAGGCAGAGGAAAGAGGATGAATTTACGCATTTGAGACAGGGATCAATGACAGTATCTGATTATGCTGTGCATTACTCTTCTTTGCTCCGGTATGTGCCACATATTGCTGTTAACACCAAAGCTAAGATCAGACAATTTGTGAAAGGTTTGAGGCCTGAATTGTTTGATAGGGTAATGTCCAATAACCCTACATCATATGAAGAAGCATTGACTAGGGCTGAGATGGCTGAGATTGCTGTAGGGGTCTATACAGATGTTGGACAAGCCCAACCACCTACATCTGACAGTATGAGACCTAGAGGGGAATCATTTAAATCACCACGAGGTGGTGCATCTTCATCTAGGTTTAGTGGAAAACGTTTTGGATCAAGGAAAGAGGAGGATAGAAAATCGAAAGGACAGTACCAAGGCAGTAGTAGTAGTAGTGGACGTGGATTATAATGTTTTAAATGTGGAGGGCCACATTATCAAAGGAATTGTCCACAGTTTGATATGGTAGTTTGTTTCCGTTGTGGGAAACCAGGACATGTGATCCGTGATTGTCCTCAAGTGGGTGGACAACAGAGGAGAGGACCCATGTCAGAGAATACAGTGCAGCAGAGACCACAGGGTGTACCACAGTCTGGTGGAGGACAGAGGGCAGGAACACCTCAGGCTCAGGTGTATGCACTGAACAGGGAGGAAGCAGAGGCAGCTCCTGATACTGTGATAGCGGGTAAGTGTACTTTATTTACTTATCCTGCTTTGCTGTTGATTGATACTGGTGCATCACATTCTTTTATTGCACAAGCTTTTGTTGATCAGTATCATATATGCTCGTCTCCACTGTTGATGCCTCTTTATGTCTCGACACCCATGGGAACTACTGTAATGACTTGTCAGAGTGTGTCTGATTGTGATATTCAGTTTGAGACTGAGTATGGACTACATGCTGATTTGATTGTGTTAGACATGTCAGATTTTGATTGCATCCTTGGAATTGATGTGTTGAGTAGATATCAATCTGTTGTGGATTGTAGTCAGAAGATTGTGAGATTTCAGTCTGATACTGGAAATCAATGGTATTTCTATGGCCAGGGATCGAGGGCAAGGATTCCTTTGATATCAGCAATCCGAATGTCGCGTTTGTTAGAGCGTGGACATGCGGGTTATTTGATTTATGCCCTTGATGTAAATGAACAGAAAAGAGAAAGGAAAGTGGAGGAGATACCAGTGGTTGCAGAATATGCGGATGTATTTCCAGATGAGATACCTGGATTTCCACCAAGTCGAGAAGTGGAATTTGGTATTGATTTAATACCGGGTACTTCTGCAATTTCACGGGCTCCTTATCGGATGGCACCAACTGAATTGAAAGAGTTGAAAACTCAATTGTAAGATTTATTGGACAAGGGGTACATACGTCCTAGTGTATCGCCTTGGGGTGCTCCGGTTTTATTTGTTAAGAAGAAGGATGGGACAATGAGATTGTGTATTGACTATAGACAATTGAACAAGGTAACGATAAAGAATAAATATCCTCTTCCTCGTATTGATGATTTGTTTGATCAGTTGCAGGGATCTAGAATTTATTCTAAGATCGATTTGAGGTCCGGATATCATCAAATACGTGTGAGAGAGGGTGATGTACAGAAGACAGCATTCAGAACTCGTTATGGGCATTATGAGTTTCTGGTGATGCCATTTGGAGTGACAAATGCTCCTGCTGTCTTTATGAGTTTAATGAATAGGGTTTTCCAGGAATACCTTGATCGATTTGTCATTGTCTTTATCGATGATATACTGATCTATTCACGAAGTGATGCAGGACATGTTCAACATTCACATATGGTATTGCAATTGTTGAGGACACATCAGTTGTATGCCAAAATCAGTAAGTGTGAGTTTTGGTTGACTAGCGTCGGCTTTTTAGGACATGTTATTTCAGAAGAAGGTATATCAGTCGATCCAAAGAAAGTGGAAGCAGTGTTGAATTGGTCAGCACCTACTTCTGTGCCAGAGATTCGTAGTTTCTTAGGTTTGGCTGGTTATTATAGACGGTTCGTTGAAGGATTTTCAGCGATCGCCAAACCATTGACACATTTGACACAGAAGGGAGTATCATTTCAATGGTCAGAGGCTTGTGAGCGTAGTTTTCAGGAATTAAAACATCGATTGACTACAGCTCCAGTCTTGATCATTCCATCTGAGCATGATAGGTTTGCAGTTTATACTGATGCATCTTTACTTGGTTTGGGTTGTGTATTGATGCAGGACAAACATGTAGTGGCTTATGCATCACGACAGTTAAAGCCACATGAAATGAGATATCCAGTACATGATCTGGAATTAGCTGCCATTGTCTTTGCATTGAAGATATGGCGACATTATTTATATGGTACGTCTTTTACCATATACACAGATCATAAAAGTCTAAAATTTCTATTCACTCAAGCGGAGTTGAATATGAGACAAAGGAGATGGATGGATCTGTTGAAAGTTATGATTGTGAGATTGAATATCATCCAGGAAAGGCTAATCTTACAGCAGATGCCTTGAGTCGGAAAGTACATCATACGGCTGACGAGGTGATTCATTTATCTGCTTTGATGACTTCTTGTTGTACTTTGGGTTATGATTTTGATATGGAATTAGAGCCAGTACGGGTATCAATATTGTTGGTTGAACCCGACATTTTTGAGAAAATCAGAACGGCACAACTGGCTGATGATGAAGTACAACAATGGAAGGAAAAGATAAATCAAGGACAAACATCTCAATTTGTACTTACAAGTGATGGAACGTTGAAATACAGAAACTGTTGGGTAGTACCTGCTTCATTAGGACTACGCCAAGAACTACTACAACGTGCTCATTGTAGTAGATACAGTATACATCCTGGAGGGAAGAAAATGTATCATGATCTACGTACACAATTTTGGTGGAAACGTATGAAACAGGATGTATTGAGCTTTGTGAAACAGTGTTTGATCTGTCAACAAGTGAAAGCGGAAAGACAGAGACCAGGAGGTGAATTACATAGTTTGGCAATTCCTCAGTGGAAATGGGAACATATCACGATGGATTTTGTGACTCATTTACCACGGACGTCTTCTGGTTGCGATGCTATTTGGGTGATTGTTGACCGACTCACCAAAGTATCTCATTTTGTGCCATATTGTATGATGTTTACATATCTGAGAATGGCACAGTTGTATATTCAACATGTAGTGAGACTACATGGTATTCCAGTTTCCATTGTATCGGATAGGGATCCGAGATTTACTTCTCATTTCTGGGAAGGGTTACAGACAGCGTTGGGAACTGAAGTGCGGTTGAGTACAGCATATCATCCGCAGACAGATGGACAAACAGAGCGTACGATACAGACGCTTGAGGATATGTTACGTGCCTGTGTATTAGAGTTTGATATTTCATGGCAAGAGTCGTTGCCATTAGTGGAATTTTCTTATAACAACAGTTATCAATCTAGTATACAGATGTCACCATTTGAGGCTTTGTATGGGCGACAATGTAGATTGTCATTGTATTGGGATGATGTGGATCAATCTTCCTTAACTGGACCGGATATGATTCATGATATGGAGGAGAAAGTGAAAGTAATTCGATTGAAACTTAAAGCTGCTCAGGATAGACAGGCTGCTTATGCCAATAAGCGACGTAGACCGCTTGAATTTCAAGTTGTTGACCGTGTGTTCTTGAAAATTTCACCTTTTAAAGGTGTAGTACGGTTTGGTAAGCGTGGAAAATTGTCTCCACGGTATGTTGGTCCGTATGAGGTATTGCAACGTATTGGTACGTTGGCATATCGATTGGCACTACCTCCGGCATTGAGTAGTATTCATGATGTTTTTCATGTTTCACTGTTGAGGAAATATGAACCAGATCCGAGTCATGTCTTACAGCTACCTGATGTACAGTTGGATACAGATGTGTCGTATGAGGAACGACCGGTTATGATCTTGGATCGAGCTGAACGCAGGTTGCGTAATAAAGTGATTCCTATGGTTAAGGTACAGTGGGACAGACGGGGTGTCGAAGAGGCAACGTGGGAGACGGAGCAGCATATGATGCAACGGTATCCATATTTGTTTTCTGGTATGAGTTTACAGTTTTATGGTACTGTTGCATACATGATCATGTTTCCTATTTTCCTATCGTAGGATTATTGAGTTGTATATCTCATATGCATGTATTATGATATTCGTATATGCAATTTCGAGGACGAAATTCAATAAGTGGGGGAGAATTGTAATGCCTCGATTTATGTTATATACGTGTGATATGATTATGGTGTAGTTATATCACGTGACGATATGATATGGGGGGTTCGGGTGGAACCAATAATGAAGAAATACATGTATAGTAGAATATAACAATTTTGTACATGTAGCATGCATTTGAAGGTGCATTAAAATGTACATGTGAGGTGCATTTGACATGAGTTTGAAGGGAATTGCATTAGCATGTGAATTTGAATTTGGATTTTTATTTACATGTACATGTGACTTAACATGTAATTATCTCCAAATGACATGATATCAAGTAAATTAGGGACTTAAGGTTCTATATCAAGTGGCTTAGAGGTGAAATCACATACTACACCACTTTTCACCTAAAATTCTCTACAAAGCTCCTCTCCAACCCTTGGAGATTTTCTTAGGCAAAGCTTGAGTTTTCACTTGTGAAGTGAACTAGGAAGTTGGGTGAAGTGATTTCTTAGCATCTTGGTAAGGAATTCATGATTGAACATTTGAATTATGTTATGGATGTTAAGATATGTGAAAGGAAAGATCAAGTGTGCATGTAAAGAATTATAACATGTTTATATGCTAGGAATTGGAATCTATGATGTTAGAATCATGTGAAGATGTTCCTAGATAGTGCATGAATCATGTTTACATGTTAAAATTCGAGTTGTAGGAGAAGAGCTAGGAGGATAAGCTCAAAATCGCCATGTTCTGAACTTTCTGGACATCGGCAATCGATCGCGAGCTTTGTGGCGATCGATCGCCGAGACAGAGTAAATTTTAAGGCGGTTAAATCATGTGGCGATCGATCGGTGAAAATGTGACGATCGATCGTGAGAAACAGAACACTTTGGCGATCGATCGCGAGGTTTGGCGATCAATCGCGAGGGAGGCAGAACAGTTTGGCGATCGATCGGTGAAATGTGCGATCGATCGCCAGAGTTCAAATCTTGAAAATTTTATCTTTTTTGTAGAATTTGATTTTAATGCCTATGATAACATGTTATATTGTTGGCATTGTTGTAGCATCATCTCAGGGGACAGGGCAAAGAGGCAATTAGCTATCAACGCCTGATTTATCGCTTTTGTGTGGCAATACAGGTACGTGTTGACGTACGGAGTATAGATATGGTGCGATGATGATGTTATGGTTTTGATATCATATGATTTATGTTATCTTGTGTCATATGATTGGTAGTTCATATGCATGTTCATACATGGATTTCATATGATTGGGTTGGATGCCTTGATAGATATGTGTATATGCTTTGGTGAGATCATTGCCTTGATAGATATGCCTGGTGTGGTATATGCTTTGGCTGGGATCGTTGCCACGATAGATATACTACATATGCTTTGGCTTGAGAGATATACGCCTGGTGTGGGTATATACTCTGGCTATTATCACTGATGAGCATGGTACTATGATATGTGCTGCTAATATGCAGATGTGATGTGGTTCCACTGACATATTGAGCTGATTAGGCATATCATATGGGGCTCGTGATAATAGGGAAATTGTTGAGACATGTCATGACATAGTGCATTTGTGGATGCATGATACAGATCATTCACATTAGATGATTTATTTGTGCTTTATCATTGATATTGATATTGTGGTTTGATATTGCACTAAGATATTTGTTATCTATACTCATTGTGTGAATGTTTCTGTAGGGACTCATAGACGTGGGGAGCGTGAGTCATGATTTCCCCTGCGAGGGGAACCACTGCCTAGGGTTGTTTATGTACGTGTTATGTATAGTTTGTTAGGTTTTTGATAACCTTGTAAACAACTTAACTAGTATGAACTCTTAATCCGTGCATGGTACATTACTTAATTCAGACTCACAAATGTATGTTTAATGGATACATAATGGATTAAGTAACGAGGACCCCACAGTATGACACTCTATCTCAATTTCTGCTGAACCATGATTTTCAGATCGGCTCAGTAGATAAAACTCTCTTTAAATTTATTAAGGGGGAACATACCCTGTTAGTTCAGATTTATGTTGATGATATAATTTTTGGGTCAACTAACCCCAAATTATGCGAGAAATTCTCTAAGTTAATGCAGGGACAGTTTGAGATGAGCATGATGGGAGAACTTTCATTCTTTTTGGGTCTTCAAGTCAAACAACTCAGCAATGGTATTTTCATCAACCAAACCAAGTATACCAAAGAGCTTCTTAAGAGATTCGAAATGGAAACATGCTCAACTGCATCAACTCCAATGAGTCCTACAATCAAGTTAGAAAAAGACGAAGGGGGAACGGCAGTCGAAGTAACTATGTATAGAGGACTGGTCGGATCGCTCTTATATCTTACAGCGAGCCGGCCTGATATTATGTTCTCAGTCTGTATGTGCGCCAGATTTCAGTCAGAACCAAAGCAATCACATTTTATTGCTGCTAAGCGTATTCTGAAATACTTAAAAGGATCTCAGAACGTTGGTCTTTGGTACTCCAAAGATTCAAACTTCAGCTTGATCGGATATTCGGAAGCAGACTACGCTGGCTGTAAGATTGATCGTAAAAGCACCAGTGGAACATGTCAATTTCTAGGTGAAAGATTGATCTCTTGGTTCAGTAAGAAGCAAACATCTATTGCCACATCTACAGCTGAAGCAGAATATCTTGCCGCTGGAAGCTGTTGCGCTCAAATGCTCTGGATTCAACACCAGCTCAAAGACTATGGCATTCAAGCTGTTGAATCTCCGATATTTTGTGACAACACAAGTGCAATTGCTATAACGTATAATCCAGTTTTGCACTCTCGAACCAAGCATATTGATATACGACATCATTTTATTCGAGACCATGTTGGCAAAAAGGAGATTCGGATCGAGCATATTTCAACAGATCAGCAGGCAGCAGATATCTTCACCAAACCACTTCCCGAGGCTAAGTTTAGTTATTTCCGTCAAATTCTTGGTTTAATAGACTTAACTTGATGATTTAATAGTTTTATTCTTTTTTCTTTTAAAGATTGTATGCTGGTACAGATCGATAATACAATGTTCAGAAAGACACAGACCGATCCGAACTTTCAGACCGATCTATGTCAAATCTGATGTTATCCCATGATCTGTCTGGTCAACAAATCTTTAAATAAAATAATTGTTTAAATCAGCCCGGACTGATCGCAAATTTTAACCGCATTATCTTTCTTTTATCCTGACCGTTTATTTTGAATTATTTTACTATCAGTTATCGAGATAAAGACACGTGTCTTCTCTCTCTTATTTAGCGGGCTGAACATTTCACTTTCATTCATTTTTTTACCAATTACCGCCGTCTGCTCTCTAACTCTCTATTTCTTTTCAATCTCTTCGTATTTTCATTACACTTAAATGGCTACTATCACTCACAACTCTCTCTCCGTTGAGTTCGATGATATTTACAGGGCTGAAGATACAGAGATGGTCTCTATTTTCCGAGCTTTGGAATCGTCTGGATTAAGGAATTTTCTGGAGTGTGGCACGGTGGTTTACGAATCAGAGATTCGCGAACTGTTCGCCAATGCTGTCTCCCAGAAGACATCTATCTCCACCTCCATCAAGGGCAAAACGTTTGAAATCTCTCCGTCGACGCTGGCAAAGACCTTTGGTCTTCCCAACTCCGGACTGACTGAGTTTGGCCAGATTCCTCAAGCTTCTCTCACAGCTCTTCAGGGGAAGGTATCTATATTTGGCCACCGCCTGCAGCCTTCATTCAAGAAGAAGGAAATGCTCTTTCATTTCCAGGTGCTATGCGAGATCGTTGGCAAGCCATTACTCGGCAAAGTCGGAAGCTTTGATGCCGTCACTACCAAGAAATTCAGGGCCATGGCTGCTATTATTTCAGGACAGAAGATGAACTGGTCCGTAATTCTATTTGGAGTCCTGTTGGAAACAGTGATTGCCTCCAAACAGACCGTCTGCTTTGCTGTTCCTCTCAGCAAGCTACTGGAGACTTAGGACATCGAGCTAGGGAAGCAGTCTGCTCTAAGTCCCTTCAAAATTCTCAACTCCAAAGGGCTAGCACTACTGAAGTCCAAGAGTGCTCCACCCACTCCTACCGATCTGGTGGCAGTCAAGATTGAGAAGGGAGAAGAACAGGCTGTTGCTCGAAAAAACTCGTGTCAAGCGCAAATTAACCATTCAGACTGACTCCGAGGAAACTCAGTCTGCTCCTTCACCACCAGCCAAGCCCCTTCCCAAAAAGCCAAGAACTCAGATTACCAAGCCAATCAAAACCTTACCTCTCAAAGCCCTACCCATATTGCCTCCCACAAAAGCCACCACTGCACCCCAACCTACAACCCAAATTTCACCCGCTTCAACCACTGCCCCCAAAGTAACCATCCGAGTCCCCTCTGCCATCCCCGTGGTCAAAGGGATTGTCATCACTGAGTTGGAAGACTACACCCAATCAGGGATCAAATCTCCATCTTCCACAGGCAAGGGCAAAGCCATTCTCTCTGAACCCCTCTCCTCCAAACCCAAAGCTGCCTCGCAAACAGCCATCGACATCGCTATGGAGGATGTTGATGAGAAGGTGAAGGCGCTAGTTGTAGTCTTTGATGAATATGTCGAGTACAGAACAATCAACCACATTGAGATGTTCTTCGGCAAACTGAAACGCCTACAGAAAATGGAAGAAGAAGTCCTTAAGGGGACAGAGACAGATGATGTTCGAATTGTTGTACAGCGCAAAGATCTATTTACGGCCAACCAGAGATTCAGACTGGCGAATCTGCTTTTGGATGCTAAGAAAGCAAACTTCGATCCGAACACTCCAACTACCAAAGATGATGGTGCTGTTATTGCTCAATTGGAAATGGATATACATGCTCTTCACCTAGCTGTCCGATTCCAACAACAGAAGCTCAGTATATCCACTCCAATAACCTGCCCGGATCATCCATCTGCTAGCAAGAATCTGGCAGAACCTTTCGTAGAGGTTGTTCCCTCTGGAACACCAGACCAAGCAGAACGCATAGCGGATCAGACAGCGGAGCAGCCAATGATTAATGCTCTGTCTGCTACAGAAGATGAACCCTTGAATGTTTTGTTGGACTCTCCAACAACGTCTATTCCTCTGGGATCATCAGTCTCCCATGTTCAACTCAGTCCAACCGCAGCACTTACAGCAGTTGGCGTACCAGAGTTCGTCGATCCGGATCTAGTGGTGTCCACCGTTGTTGCAGCTCTCCAGATTGAGGAGCCCTCCAGACCCAGCACTCCTCCAGTCCAATATGATGAAGATTTGGCATTCTTAGAAGATTTTTCTTCGGCCTTGGTCACCCTGATCCAGTCCGAAACACGCAATGCTGCCTTATCTTCAATTATACCTATTGCTGAAGAAGATGATCACACCATGTCGTCATCTGATCACTCTCCCAGCCGTCTATCTGATGCACCTCCATCCCTGGCAAGGACCCTTCAGCACCTCTCCGACAACTGTCTGTCTCTCTCAGCGTGTTATAGAGGTTCATCAAGGCCAGAGGGTTACATCCTTGGACTTTGATTCATTTAAAGAGAAGATGACAGCCAGTATTAGCAGCCTTCAACGAGGAATGAATGATTTGTTCTCTCAGCAAGCTTCTTATAAAAACAGCCTGAGAAAAGCAGATCGAGCTGGCCACTGAAGTTAGAGCATCCATCGCCAATTCCCTTCGCGCTCAAGACACTCGTCTTGACGCTATCAGTGCTCAGCAAGCACAAGTTGTAGATTTTCTCCAAGAGATTGCTGCTGACAAAAAGGGGGGGAAAGAGAAAAGACTTCAAGCCGCATCAGTCTCAGTCTTCAAGAAAATAGAATAATCAGACTGTCTGTATATAGGAATTTTGGTGATCAATAAAAATCCTTCTTTGTTAAGTCCTTGTTCATTTATTTTGAACTAAAAAATAAAAGGCTTAATCGATCCGAAATTCAACTTAATAATGTTCAAGAAGAAGTAATCAATCCGAAAGTATACGCTTCAGAGTTCTTAAAAGACTGGATAAAAAGATTTAGAAGCTAGGTTTTGTCATCATCAAAAAGGGGGAATTTGTTAGTTCCGGACTTTATCGATGAAATTTTAAAGATGACAAAACATATCAGGCCGGATCGAGAGAAACCAGACTGACCAGGTCGATCGCTCAAAACAGATCAAGCTGTAAGGCATATCGCATATCAGACCGGATCGATAGAAATCAGACTGACTAGATCGAAGCTTCAGATCGATCTCAATGTTTATCAGATCAGAGCAGTCAAAGATGAATAAAGATTGGTTCTTCAGTCCCAATCATTAACGGCTATTTATTGAAGCATTTAATGTCGCAATTAATGCTGAAAAAGACCATAGACTGAAGATTACCATACAAGGTAAGAAGACAAAGAAGAGCTTACCTGACAGTCACCGAAAGCATGAACCAGAACGGCAAGTACCCTAAAGAAGAAGACTGTAGCTTACTCAGAGTTTAAGCAAAGTCAAGAGTTGCACATTAAGGGAAATAATGTCGTTGGTACATGCAACTATAAAAGGATGCAACAGAAGATCTCATGAATAGAGTCTGATCAATCGAAAAACGCACAAGAAAGCAAAACAGCACAAGCTTACAAGCTCAGAAGCTCTCGAGCTGAAATTCTTCTTAAGCACGAGTACATTGTAATATTTGATCATTTAGGATCACTGTGTGCATAGACTAAAGTCTATTTTGTGTATTCTGTATTGAAATATAGAAGTGAGAAACTATTGTAACTGTCAGACAGAGTGTGTCTAAACAGATCGAGTGACTATGAGTTTCAGTCTGGTAGTGAGGTAAATCCAGCTGAATCGGGTTTGTACAACAGGATTGTATAAATCAAAGTCTTCTAGTAGAATCCTTCCTTAATTGGAAGAAGGGGAGACGTGAAGGATTACACCACCTTCGAACTTCCAGAAACATATTCTGTGTTTTATCATTCTGTACTCATTCTGTTGTTCAAGCCATCGAGCCGTTCTTACTAATTTGAGAACAGACCGTTCCGCACTAAAATATTCAGTGGTCTGTTCTGCAAAAGAGTTGATTAAGAAACAGATTTCTTTCACTAATCCGAACGAAATCACAATGGATTAATTTTTAACAGGAGTGTTCATTCACCCCCCCCCCCCCTCCCTCTAAACACTCCGGACCGATCCTAACAGAAAGTCTCTTCCTTCTCCAACATCACACTCGACTCATCTTCACATGAGAACTCCTCGGATAACATCTCTGAAGTAGGCTCAATCTCTTGAAGAGACTCAAGTTCCCTTGACTTTTCCACATGAGTAGGATCATTCCCCCAAACTTGGTTGGTTGAGTGATCATCATCATATAACCAAACTCGATTCATCGCCTCTTGATTGGTAGCTCTCGTCTCTTCCTCCTGGCATCTAGTTGAAATTGTTTCCATAAGGACCGCCATTTGCTGCTCCAGGTGGCGCATAGAGTTGGTTTGGCACTCCAAACTGTTCTCAGTTGATGCCATGAATCTTATTAATGTATCCTATAACTGAGTCGTGACGTCTACCGAACTATCTCTCCTCTCCTTGATGCTCAAATGGTTGGTGTGTATCATTAGGGTAGTGAGGCTCCGGTGGGTATTGGTGACTCCAACCTTGTAGTGAAGGATCACAATGCCAGTGGTAATCGAAGTCTGCCATATCATTGAACAGGTGCAACACACTGTCATCATCTATATCAACCAGGGGACTCCCAGTCACCAGTACTGAGCTGAATACACATCCTCGTGTCTCTGCATCCAAACCTTTGAAGAAATATTACAGAAGATTATAGTTCAAAAAGTTGTGATACCGGAATGTGTCTGCCAATTCATTGAATCTCCCCCACGCTGCATAAAATGGCTCTGAATATTGTTGGACAAATCTTGTGAAGACTTGTTGATGAAGCATCACAAGTACCTCGCAAGAAAAACAAACAAAACAATTTAATTGTTTTTTTTTTAAATAAATATATACAAAAGAAAAAAAAATTGTTAAATTACAGTCAAAACTTCTCGTATGATATTACTAAAGTTAGTCCCCGGCAACGGTGCCAAAATTGATCGCTTTTATTTTAAACAGTATTTTCCAATGTAGCGATTTATGTACCGCAAGTGCACGGTGTCAAGTTTTAGTATAGATATGAAGAATACGGATTGTCGAACCCACATGGACTAACAAGCAAGTACCAAATAAGATACTTTTAACTATATTTAACCTACGAAATTGAATTAATAATTAAACTACTAATTAATTAAATTAACTACTAATCCAACCAAGTCAATAAAAGTAAACGAGAAAAATCCACTAGAGAAGATTATCGAGACTTTGGCTTACCAATGCAATACCCTACAATTCTCGAATGAATATCCAAATATTTCTAAGGTAACTAGTTTTCCTAATGCATTCGTTATACTTTGGTCCAGTTATAACAAGTCTAATATTAATGTTGCAGTATACCACTCCCGTGTCCTTATTGAACAATTAATATCGAATAAAGATCTATGAAAACTACTAGTCTTCGATTTTGGTAAATCTATTGCTATCACACGTGTGCTAGATTTTACTTGGTCCGTCTCAACCTAAAACCCACGGTATAATTTATTATATCATATTGCAATATCATATGGTCAATTCAATCGCAATAAAGTAATCATTCAAGGGTGATCAATCCCTCAAAAGCGTGAAGATCAATAAATTATACGCAAAGAATTAAAGGAATTCAAACAAATAAATCATCAAATCATAGGTTCATGACAAAGGATTCGTCTAGCCTCGATAAATAAATTAGTTCAACATAGTAAATCAACACAAATCAAAACTAATATTAAGAATAAACTCCCGATGTCGACTTCGTTTGTAGATCCTTGCTCCCTCTCTCGCTTCCTTCCCGATCGTCTCTTGAATCGCCTTGTTGAAGGTGTTCCAAAATCCTAGGATGGTTGATGGATGGAGGTGGATGATGATATGGAGAATGAGATGATGGATGGAGGCTATTCCTAGGGTGTAAAATCTGATAAAAAGTCTCTATTTTCGTCCAAGACCTAATATATATAGTGGTGAAGGAGTTTGGTAAGTTTTGGACATAAAATAACCAAGAAGGAAACAAAATCTTGAAATTTTTGGTTTTGGCGATCGATCTTCGTCATTTGCCGATCGATCACGGAAACATTCTGGACAAAATAACCAATTTTTTTATATCCATGATCGATCTTCGTCATTTGCCGATCGATTGCGGATATCTGGCGATCGATCTTCGTAAGTTGCCGATCGATCGCGGATCTCAAATCTCCGATCTTGCGATTTGGTCCCTCCTTTTTCCATATTTGCTCAGTTTGGTCCTTTTTCAGCATTTTAAGCCCATTTCATCCACTTTTATGCATTTGGACCTAGATTCCTGAAATATACAAATATATACCAAAACGTGTAATAATTTCGAGAAATCACTAAAAAAACACCCCTAATCATATATCAAATTAAGTGTAAAAATCACAGTTATCACCTATCAGTTGACCATGCATCGGTAGAACTGATCATTGTCAGGATCGATCTGGGTGGATGTCCAGTCCACATTCGAGTTCAACTAACTTGAGCTTCAATAGCTCGTGTTCTTGAAATGATGCACCTAGAGATTGTATCGAGTTCGATTTCCAAACCGAGCGAAAGACACTTGATATAACCTACTCTAAAACCGATTAATCATTTGAAAGACATTTTAAAGATATACAAGTAAAGTATATACACAAGCATTTGTTTATGAAAGTTTGAATGTGGTGTAATCCTTCTATGTCTCCATTTCTTCCACATCATGGAAGGATTCCACTAGGAGACTTTGATTTATACAACCGTTTGTACAAACCCTATCCAGTTGGGCATTCTTCATCCAACTAGAACTCCTAGCAAATCAACTGTGTATGTTCTTTAATGTCTAATATACAAAGACCTCTCATCGGTTGTGATAAATTATCAACCGTTACAATGATATACACTCATCTATTTAAGCTCACTATTACAATGATTAGAGTGAATAAAGATGGCGCAAATGATCCCTCAATGGATCTGATACGTGCCTAAGAATCTGGGCTTGCTCTCATTTGAGTTCTTCTTCTTCTTCTTCTTCTTCTTCTTCTTTGTAGGCTGCCTATTTTGAATCCCCAAATGGATTTGCTTTGATCTTGCTGGGATGGATCTTCAATCATCTTATCTGAGCTTCCAAGACTTGTATATATAGCCCCCAACAATGATATATATGTTATACACAAGAATATGGCCGTTAGAAAAGGTTCTGCGCGATTCCCAAGCTTGCAACTGTCATATTCTGGTTTTTGGGCTATCTTTTGTATTTCAGACCGGACTGGCCAGATAGGCTTGGACAGACCAGCTCGGTATAGATCAGCTTGGTGCAAGACAAGCTTGATACAAAACAACTTGGTAAACTTGATGTTCCAATCTGTTGCTTGTAGCTCTTGATTCGTTGATATTTGGGCAAAGTGTTCAACATGAAACTGTAGCCTTGGCTTTCCAAAAAATCAAGAATCACTCGATTCCGAGTTTGTATGAGATCAGGCTGCTCGATATACCAGACCATGTGCATGCTGAAACGTTCCATGTTTCAGCAGCAATACCAGCAACTTGCAGATGTCTTTTGGCCTTCTTAAACTCCGATTCAGCTCTCGACTCCTGAAAATGACTTGTAGGTCTTCTTCTTAGCTTTCCAACCTATACTGAATCATCTCGTTCCAATAAGCGAGCTAAGTGTTATGCCCAACAGATTGACATTTGTCTGCTGTAATAGCTTGTTGTTTCTTCGCGGTCCAGCTCGATCTTACAGGCGTCTTTTCTCCTTGATAACACTCAAACTAGCCGATCTATTGTAAAATATGATATTTAGTATTTTGAGTTGGCTGTTCAACCTATTTGGAAGCACGCCATTTCGATATTCAAGCTATGAGATATGACGAAACAATCCGCTCTACCAAGATTTCAGTCTTGGTCCAACTTGATATTTTCAAGCTACTTCTTTTGTAATTCATCAAGCTCTTAGTCATGATCTATTCACTGCATACTTAATGAACTATGTTAGAAAGACAATAACAAGTTTTGTTAATATCAAAACCAAGATTATTTGGGTTCCCAAAACCCAACAATCTCCCCCTTTTTGATGATCGCAAAACTTGGATAAAAAATATGATTATTAAAGCACATTGTTGCATAACAAGAAATTATATTTTTAAAACACATTTCTTCCCCTTTTACCTGAATCAAAATGGAAGACAAATAAAAAGTTTCTCCCCCTCAAAGATTAAATTAATTCCCTTCCCCCCCCCCCCCCCCCCCCCCCCCCCCCTAAAATTTGAGTAAATGAAAATGACAAACAATGAGAGATGAGAGAGATTTCAAATATTCTTATTTAAAAAATACAGTGCACAATTACTTTGAATAAAAATAATCTCTTTTGATAGCTTGCACATCAACCTTGGTTATCTTCACAAAACTCCAACAATGTCCACTTTTTCATTCTCGTGGCAGGCAGCACACATGGTCTATCTTTGATGAATAAACTGCCTCGTGAATAATTAGGCTACAATGCCTATACCGCTATGATCCTCTACGAGTCTAGTTTGCAACGCAATAGCGGTTTGTCATTGGACACCCGACCAAGAATTATGTCAATTTTCCCAAAGTCGTTGCAGGCTGCCAGAAAAATACTTCAAAAATTGTTAGAAAATCTCAAAATAACAATTATAAACATAAAAATGAGTTTAGAATTGAATGAACAAAAATTTGAACATTTAAAATATATTTTAAAATTATTTTCGTGCAAAAAATAAAATGAAATTGATTTTTATGCTAAAAAATTTCATACACCAAATTTTGAAATTTATGCTATGAAATAATTTCATGCTCATGAGAAATTTTTGAAAATGATTTTAAAATGTTTTCTCCAAAAAGATTTGGTTAAAATGCTTTCCAAAAACAACCCGATCTGGTACCACTTGTCAGGATCGATCGGGGTGGATGGCCAGTCTTGAGCTTCAATAGCTCGTGTTATTGGAATGATGTACCGAGAGATTATATCGAGTTTGGTTTCTAAACCAAGTGGAAGACACTCGACATAACCCGCTCTCAAACCAATTAACCATTTTGAAAGACATTTTAAAGATATGCAAGTAAAGTAAGTACATAAGCATTTATTTATGAAAGTTCGAAGGTTGTGGAATCCTTCTACGCCTCCCCTTTCTCTATCTCATGGAAGGATTCCACTAGAAGACTTTGATTTATTCAACCATTTTGTACAAAACCGATCTAGTTGGGCATTCACCATCCAACTAGAACTCCTAACAACTCAACTATATATATTCTTTAATGTCTTACATACAAAGACCTCTCATTGGTTATGATAAATCATCAACTGTTACAATAATATTCACTCATCTATTTAAGCTCACTTTTACAATGATTAGAGTTAATAATGATGTCACAAAGGATCCCTCAATGGATCTGATACGTGCCTAAGAATCTAGGCTTGCTCTCATTTGAGTTGTTCTTCTTCTTCTTTGTAGGCTGCCCATTTTGAATCCCCAAATGGGTTTGCTTTGATCATGCTTGGATTGATCTTCAATCAGCTTATTTGAGTTTCCAAGACTTGTATATATATCCCAAACAATGATATATATGTTAGACACAAGAATATTCCAACTGGAAAAGGTTCTGCGCGGTTCCCAAGCTTGCAACGGTCATATTATGGTTTCTGGGCTATCTTTTGTATTTCAGACCAGACTGGCCGGATCAGTTCGGATGGATCAGCTCGGTTCAAGACAAGCTTGATAAACTTGATGTTCCGATCTGTTGCTTGTAGCTCTTGATTCGTTAATATTTGGGCAAAGTGTTCAACATGAAAGCTGTATCACATTGTCAAAAAATCAAGAATCACTTGATTCCAAGTTCGTATGAGATCGGGCTGCTCGATATACCAGACCATGCTCATGCTGAAACATTCCATGTTTCAGCAGCAAGGCCAGCAACTTGCAGACAACTTTTGGCCTTCTTAAACTCCAATTCAGCTATCGACTCATGAAGATGACTTGTAGGCCTTCTTCTTAGCTTTCCAACCCATACAGAATCGTCTCGTTACAATAAGTGATTTAAGAGTTATGCCCAACAGATTGACATTCGCCTACTATAACAGCTTGTTGTTTCTTAGCGATCAAGCTCGATCTTCCAGGCGTCTTTTCTCCTTGACAACATTCGAACTAGCCGATCTGTTGTGAAATAAGACTTTTAGTATTTTGAGTTGGTTGTTCAATCTATTTGGAGCACACCATTTCTAAATCCGAGCTATGAGATATGATCAAAACAAACCGCTCTGCCAGGATTTCAGTCTTGGTCCAGCTTGATATTTTCAAGCTACTTCTTTGTAATTCATCAAGCTCTTAATCATAATCTTTCACTGCACGCTTATTGAATTATGTAAGCAACACAATAACAAGTTTTGTTAACATCAAAACCAAGATTATTCGGGCTCCCAAAACCCAACAATCAGTTTAAACACATCAGTTCCAACCCTTCATCAGTTTGGTTTTCAGAATATTTCTGTGTCGTTTGTCAGCCGAACTTCACATTGCCATGACTTTTGATATATGAGGAATTTTGACTATTATAATATATGCACAGAAACGTCTTTTTGAGCTGGATCAAATCAAAACAAATTTATTCGTTTTGGTTCAGTGACGAACCTGAAATTCATTGATTAAATAGGTTATGCTCAATTTCAAAAAAAAATCCATTTGGGCCAACTTTGAAGAATTTTATTTTCCAAACTACTTGGCGCATTAAGCTCAAATTTTGTGGGATTCATGTTCTTGATTTGGAGAAAGTTTAGAAAACATTTCACTCAAGTCCATATAATTTATTTTTGAGTGAAATGTTTAAGCTAAATACACTACTCATATGGCTACCTTGATCCGATTTCTCCTTGTTATCAATTCTTAGAACTTAACTTATATGATTCGATTAATCTTGACTCAAGCTAAGACTCATATATTCTTGTTTGGGACGTAGGCTATGATGGCTCATGGTCAATCTAGCATGACCCTCCAGTTAGAGCTTATGATAGAAGAACTTGAGGAATCACTAGCTAAAGTAAGCTAGGAGAAGAACGAGCTCTTAGAGGTTAGAGACCATCTGCATGCTGATGTTCAACGATTCTCATATTTTTATAACCAATCCGTGGAGGAACTTGTAGAATCCAGAAATAGCAATGCAGAGCTCATAAGGATTCACAACAAAAATTTGGATAGTAATCGAGCTCTAGTGCAACAATTGGAGCACCTCTAACATGAATATGATCAAAAGGAGGCACAAGTTCAAGCCCTTACCGCGGATAACACGAAGATGGCGCTCGAGATTGAGCATTTGCAAAATCTTATCATAAATCTGTAAGAGGAAGAAGAGGACCACGGTGAAGACCCCGAGGAGGATCCAATGGAAGAGGAACTTGAAGAAGAATTAGGAGATGGATTCCTTAGACACTTTTGTATTATGAAAGAATTTTATCAATATTTCAGCATTTTGCCTTGAAATTCGTTGTAAACTTTCTTTTCAATTATCAATGAATAATATGCTTCTCTCCAAAAAAGAATTCTCAGAGTTACTTCCTTTTCAACATGTTTGTTATTTACACATCTGTACATCAATCTTAGAGCCTTACGATTTGTAGGATATGACTGGATGTCCACCTCGCAACAAAGCGTACCCCGCTATATGACTTTCCCCGTAATAATGATGACGAAGCCCGTGGAAGCCAAACCCCAACCACCAAGGATGGGTGTAAGTCATGAAGACTTGATGGTCATGGCTACCATCGTAGCCACTACTATCCAAGGGTTTGTCAACCCAGCTGCCAATCAGCCACAACCTCAGCCGCAAGGGATAAAGTACCACAATGAATCCCTCAGCAAGAATCGATTGCCAGCTTTTGATGGTAACTCGGACCCGAAAGTGGCCCAGAATTTGTTAAAGGAGATCGAAAACCAACATAGGTTGCTTGAGGTGCCACAAGATATCAAATTGGATGCCACTAGGCCATTTCTTGTCGATAAAGCGAGAAAGTGGTGGGACAGTATATCACTTCAATGGCTGAAGTAGGATTGATTCATGGCGATGGTTTCGAGATGCCTTTATGAAGTAGTACTTTCTAGCAGTTGTAAGACTTCAGAACTTGAGTGAGTTTTACAGTTTGTCGCAAACTCCAGGGATGTCTATAGTGGAGTATTCATCAAAGTTCCATCCCTTGGGAACTTATGCTCCAGCAGCTATGGCGGATGAGACCCTTAAACTACATCATTTCAAAGGGTCTGAACAGTCGAATCTAGCATGCTCTATCAATTCTTGAGACCAAAAATTTTGGTGATTTGATGGGAGCAGCCATCAGGGCTGAATCTGATATTCAACTCCGAGAAGAGGAGTCACGCAAGCAACCTCTCTCTAGCCAGCACTCCAACATTGGCCAAAAGTTCAAGAAGTCAATGCAATCGGGTTGCCATTAGAAGGGTACCACTCCCACTCCCATCAATAGAGAAGCAAATAACTGCACATCATGTGGTTTTGTACATTATGTGAATGCCATAGGAGAAGCGGAGCTTGCTTCTGATGAGGGAAATTTGGCTATCGTATTGCAGATTGTCCCGAGCTAGAGAAGATGGAGACTGGTACAGGCATGGGCACTCCCCTAATTAAGCCAAGGGAAAAAAAACCCAACGCCGAGTTTTTGCCATAACCAGGAGGTGGCATATGATTCAAATGATGTGGTGGCAGGTGTCATTTTATTGAACAATTTGCCTGCATATGTTTTGTTTGATTGTGGTGCCACACATTCGTTTATATCTAACAGGTTCGCTAAGAAGTTAGCAATTAAACCTAATGTACTTGATTAACCGTATAGAGTAGCAACTCCTGCTAACAAAACCTTAGAAGCACATAGTGTTCATCGAGGCTGCAACATTAGTTTAAGTTACAGAAAGTTCAGCACCGATCTAATTCAACTCAACATGATGGAGTTTGATGTTATACTAGTAATGGATTGGTTAGCTAAACATCACACCTTAGATGACTGTTGTAATAAGAATGTCAAACTAAAAGGAGGTCATTTATCATGGCAAGTCCAAGGAACGAAGATCCATCATGTCTGCTTCACAACCCTGGAAAGCAATGAAAGGTGGTGAAGAGGTCTACCTAGCCATGATCAGTGAGACACGTGAAGGAGCTAAGCTCATACTAGAGGATATTCCGGTAATACAAGAATTCTCAGATGTCTTTCCGGAACAACTACTAGGATCAGTCCCAGATCGTAAATAGAATTTGAGATTAACTTGGTGTCGTATACTGCATCTATCTCGAAGGCACCATACTGTGTGGCCCCCTCTGAATTAAAGGAGCTTAAGGAACAACTTCAAGAGCTCTTGGACAAGAAGCACATCAGACCAAGTGCGTCTCCATGGGGAGCTCCGGTACTATTTGTAAAGAAGAAAGTTATCGATTACAGAGAGTTGAATAAGATCACAATCAAGAATAAGTATCACATCCCAAGGATAGACGAATTGTTCGATCAACTCAAGGGAGCTAAAGTCTTTTCTAAGCTCGATCTAAGGTTGGGCTATCATCATCTCAAGATTAAGGCATGAGATGTTCCGAAGACTGCCTTCCGAACAAAATATGGACATTACGAGTTCACATCGATGGCGTTTGGATTGACAAATGCTCCAGCCGCATTCATGGATTTGATGAATAGAGTATTCAACCCATTCCCCAGATAAGTTCGTAGTAATGTTCATCGATAACATGTTGGTCTATTCACCGAGTAAAGAGGAACACAAAGAACATCTTCGTCTTACTTTTCAGACTTTAAGGGATAAAGAACTCTTTGCCAAATTCAAGAAATGCGAATTCTGTCTAGACAAAATTGCATTCTTAGGACATATCATATCTAAAGCATGTGTCTACGTAGATCCTAAGAAGGTGGAGGCAATTATGGACGGACCAAGACCAAAGACCGTGATGGAGATTTGAAGTTTCTTAGGGCTTGATTGCTACTATTGAAAATTTGTTGAATGATTTTCCTCGATAGTCATACCCCTAATAAAGCTCACACAAAAGAACTCTAAGTTTATGGAATGAAGAGTGTGAAAAGAGCTTTGAGACTTTAAAGAAGAAACTTGCATCTACACCTGTGTTGGTATTACCAACTGAGAATGAGAATACGGGTTTTACAATCTACAACGATGCATCCAAGGAGGTCTAGGATGTGTACTCATGCAAGAAGGAGAGTAGTTGCTTATGCATCGAGGCAACTTAAGCCTTGTGGACAAAATTACCCTACGCATGATCTCGAGTTGGCCGCTGTGGTTTTTGCCTTAAAGATTTGGAGGGACTACCTCTATGGCGCTAAGTGTGAAGTGTTCACTGATCACCAAAGCCTCACATACTTGTTTACTCACAAAAGATTTGAACATGAGGCAAAGATGGTTGATTGAACTTCTAAAGGATTATGATCTCATAATCAACTACTGATAAGGGTGAATTTTACGCTTATTTTGCAATGATATTTACTGATTTTCGTGTTGATTCCTGGATGATGTTATGTTTTTTTGTATTATTTGTTTGTTTCAGGCATCTAGGTCAGAATTGGAAGAATTAAGCTAGAATGATGAAACGGACCAAATCGAGGCTAGAAGTGAAGAATTTGGACATTCACATGCTCGATCTATCGGCAGAAATGCTCGATCGATCGAGCGAGGCAGGCAATTTCATCAGCGAGAAGGACTGTTGCTCGATCAATCGCAACATATGCTCGATCGATCGATGCGCTTTCTCGATCGATCGGCAGTTGATCTCGATCGATCAAGCGTGGCAGGGAATTTCATGGACGAGAATGTTGAGTGCTCGATCAATCGAGAGATTTTCTCGATCGATCGGCCGATCGAAAGAGTTTTCTGGGAAAAAAATACCATATTGAGTTTGGTAAATTTGGAACACTTCTTTCCAACCTCTACCATATATATACCACACCTAGGGCACGAATTGAGTTGTTCAACATCATATTTTACCTTACATAGCAGCCTCTTATCATCCTCCATCATCCACCAAGTTTAAGAGCAAAAATCATTTGAAGTGCAAGGAAGGAAGCAAGAGAAGAAGCCGCGTTGCAACGCACGGAATCGACTCCTATCGTTTATCGTACTTCTAAACTTTTGTTTTGTTTTTATTTTCGGATTCATGATTTTATTTGGTTGAGAAACACTTATTCATCTTGTTATTTTGATTTGAATATGAACTAAGTTTATTTTATCAAGATTAGGGGAACTTGTGTTTGAGTTGATGATTTGAATGTTTCTTTAGTGGATTGATTCTTTTGTGAATGATTTATAACTTTATTGCTATCAAAGCTTTGCTAACTTTGATTGATTTGTGAGAATTATAATTTAGATTGAAAGATTAAAAAATCGAGAGATTAAATCACGTATGTGATAACTTTGGATTGAAAGATTTAAAGTTAGAGGTTTTCATAGAGATTTAAGCAATATCGATTTGGTGATTAAGTGAACGAAAGTTACTTATTTCAATTTGATATTAGTTTCAATATAGCTTGAGAAAGTGTATTGAATATTTGATGAGAACCCGTCACCTTAAGAATTAATTGGATAGTAATTGTTTTCACAAACGAATCAGTGACAATAACACAAGTGAAACGACGTCTTGATAAATTTCTCGAGTGGAATTCCTTCGCATCTTCAAAGTAGTTGATTTTAATTTTAAGTTTTTAAGTATTTATTTTGATTAGTTAATTATTCATTTATTTCGTAGGCTAAATATAAATTTTCTAATTTTATTTGGTACTTATATGTTAGTCCACGTGGGTACGACATCCATACTTTTAAATCATTATACTTAAACTTGACACGGTGCACTTGCGGTATATAATCGCTACACTGGAATTAATTGTTTAAAATAAAAGCGATCAAGTTTTTGGCACCGTTGCCGGGGACTAATTTGTATAATATCATACGAGATTAGTTAATTGTAATTTAGCCATTCTTTTTAGGTTTTGTTCGTTTGTCAATTTTGATTATTTGGTTTACTGCATTTGTTTTTCTCCTTTTGGGTTGATTTGCACAGGTAGTCATCTTCTTGGTGCGTGCTAAGGAGCAACAATCCCATACTCGAACTTTTGACCCAGAAATTGAGCGACCTTTTCTTAGGAGAATACGGGAAGCTCGAACGATGGCGGATAACAATCAAGTAGGGGGCGAGAACAATGAAGCACTGAATCCAAGATCTATGACGGACTTTGCACAACCAGCTTTCCATGGTTCACTGTCAAGCATAACGAGACCAAGTATTCAAGTTAACAACTTTGAGATAAAGCCCGCAATAATTCAGATGATCCAGCATTCAGTAATGTTTGGAGGAGCAGCCACTGATTATCCAAATGCTCACATCTCCAACTTCTTGGAGATTTGTGACACATTCAAACACAATGGCGTTTCTGACGACGCCATCATGTTACGTTTATTCCCCTTTTCATTGAAAGATAAAGCTAAAGCTTGGTTAAATTCTTTACCTGCAGGATCCATTACCACTTGGGAGGGGATGACTCAAGCTTTCTTGTCTAAATATTTCCACCCTTCCAAAACCGCGAAGATGCGAAACGGTATCATCACGTTTGGGCAATATGATCCTGAAACTTTATATGAGGCGTGGGAACGTTTCAAGGACTTGCTAAGGAGATGCCCAAATCATGGTCTTCCTGTTTGGCTCCAGGTACAAACCTTATATAACGGTTTATTTTCAGCTAACCGTTCTATGATTGATGCAGCCTCAGGGGGCTCCATCATGCGAAAAACACTGGAAGCAACTTATGAACTCTTGGAAGAAATGGCTTCTAATAGCTATCAATGGCAAAGGGAGGAATGTGCCAAAGAAGCTAATGGAGTTCATCAAATTGACGACATCACTGCTATTTCACCTCAGATAAAAGCATTGAACAAAAAGATTGATAGCATGAGCATGACAGCGATGCAAGCTCAAGTTAACATTTGTGATTTATGTGGAAGCAATCATCCAAGCGTCGAATGCCAGGCAGGTAATCTATCTACTCATCCTAATGAATCTGCTAACTTTGTAGGAAACAGACAGCCCAATAACACTTACTCGAACACTTACAACCCGGGATGGAGAAATCATCCAACTCTGCAATGGTCCAACCAAAATAATGTGTTGAACCCACGGCCACCAACGGGATATGCACCTAAGCCGAGTATGGAGGTGCTTTTGACCAAGTTAATATCATCGACACAAACTAGGATGCAAAATCAGGATGCATCTATAAAGAACTTGAAGTACAAGTGGGGCAACTTGCAAAATTGATTCATGGTCGAACTCAAAGGGACATACCAAGTGATACAGTGAAGAATCCGAAGGAGCAAGCAAACTTGGACAACTAAGAAAGGAGGTGACAGTCCAGCTTGGGACTATAAATTAAGAACTTTTTATTCTCTCTATCTCTTGCTTGTTTTTCAAATTTAGTTGCATTTGTTTATTTTTCCTGAGCCTAACTTCGTGCGTTAATTTTCAGATGTAGAAAATGGAATAGATTAAATTTTGGTGGAGCGGATCAAGCATTGAAGTAAATTGAGTGTAAAATTTTCTGAGTTTGGCGATCGATCGAGAATAATTCTCGATCAATCGCCCGAAATCAACAAAGAAAAAAAAAATATGTCTCTCTCGATCGATCGAGATTGTATCTCGATCGATCGAGAGAGGTTACAAAAAAAGAGAAAAATAACATGTATCTCTCGACCGATCGAGAGAGTTGCTCGATCAGACGGAAAATTTTGTTTTTAAAAAAGACGCCGGACGCTGCAGAAGAGCAAAACACAAACAAACATATCATTCTCCTCAAATGGAAAAAATCGCCCATTTTGCCCTAATCACAAAATATCCCTTCTAATCTTTCCAATAACTCAAAAATCTCACAATTTATGATGCTTAGATTCTTCTAATTGCATTTTTGGTGACAGATCTAAAGATTCGAGGGCTGAATCGGGTTAACTTCATCATAAGGAGGAATTCAAACCAAGTCTACAAATTCATCAGATTTTCAAAATTCTATGGTATTTGGCTTCAATCATTTTACATATCAAAAGACCGGTGCATAATTTTGTTTGGGTATACAAAGATGAGATTTTTGGTGTATTTGATGGAGATGAGTTAAGTGAATAGATAAGTTTGGGGGAATTGGAGCTTAGTTGGTGATTGAACATTGATAGAATTGAATGCCCCGTGATTCAAGAAGCACGACGAAGAGGATGGTTTGAATTTATTCAGCAGCCTATTGATGCAGTGGTCCCTCTTGTGAGGGAATTCTATACAAATCTAAGGACTATCCACCAAGGTTCAGCAGATGATGTGTATGTATGGGCAAAGAATGTCGAGTTTAGTCGCTTCGACATTAATAACCACTATCGGATGCCTTCAATCCAGGATAGTGAATACAGTGTCATGAAGGACTTCCCAGTTGACTACAATGAGGTACTTTCTATTATAGGTGTTGAAGGGACAGAGTGGCAAAGGACCAACCATGGAGAGCCCCAGTTGGTCCTTAAGAAGCAGTTGAATCCGGAGGCACGGGCTTGGTTCTCATTCATAGCCTCACTGGTCATGCCATCGACTCACACTTTTGAAGTTACAAAAGAAAGGGTGGCTTTGGTATATGCCATCCTCACTGGAAAAATGGTGGACCTAGGGGATATCATCAATGATCATATCCGAAACATCAGAACACGTCCACCCACCTCCGCATTACCATTTCCGTCTATCATCACTGCTCTATGCGAGAAATGTGGAGTGAAATGGGGCGCCGATGAAGAACTCCTTCCACCCAAAGGCCCAATAGTGGTTGATGGACCACCACCTCCTACAGGCCAACGTAGGGCAGAGCCACGACCTTCGAGCAACAGATCTGCTGGCCCGTCATCATATTTCGCTGCAGCACATACATTTATCACCTTGGACTCCCTCCACAGAGATCTCCAAGACATACGCCTGGAGCAGCGGGACATTCAAAACGTGCAAAGGGAAATCCTTTTAGACCAAGAGCAGATGAGTCAGCGCCATATGGAGTTCATGCAATATCAATGTGCATGGAACACTGCCTTGGCCCAAGGTTTCCCGGCTATCCAGTTCCCACCAGAGACACATTTTCAACCATACCAGCCATATCAACCACCATCGCCTGAGTTTCCACCATATCCGTCATATCAGCCGTATCAGCCAGAGGAGCCATACTACACAGTACCTCCGCCGGAGCATGAAGAGGACGACGATCGCTGACGATCGTCATCGAGGTATGTGTTTTGCTTTTGTGCTTATTGTATATTGTACATTGAGGGCAATGCATGTACTAAGTTTGGGGGTGGTGTTTACTGATTATTGTTGTTTCTCTTGCTACTTGTCTTGCATGCTTATTCTATCAGGGACTAAATTGCCTTGAGCACATAAACAATTTTTTTGTGAAAAATGAGTTCATCGTTAAGAAATAATGAACTAGACTTACAACGTTATTGCATGATGAAATTAATCCCCATCTCAATTAAAGTCGTGAAAATTTTTGACTGGTTTGTGAATATCCTTTGTTGAGTTGATATGTCAAACTAAGGAACATTTTGGGCACTTTTGAGTCATGATTGAGTGAAGTATATATTGAAAAGTTAAATTTTTGTTAACCATGATTTGTCTTGAGTATCTTATAGCACTGTAGAACCTATTTGAAGGCACTTCGAGGCGAAATTTTATAATTACGAACTGGACTTGGACATGATTTAGGGTATCTTTGGAACGTTTGAGCCTTTCAAGCTTACCTAGTCTATATCAATCCCTAATGTCCCATTTTGAGTTTTATTGAAAAAAGAATGGTTTATGCATTGCATATAACTAAGAGCCAATTCGACATTCTTCGCAAACTCATTATACCTACCCTTATATGAGCCTAAATGAAAAAAAATTATCCCTACCCGAAGGGAGTATAATGAATCTCGTTCTATACATGTGAATTGTTATATCTTAATGAGCTTATTGAAAAAGATTGATGAATGAGAAAAAGAGCAAAAAGAAAAGAGAAGAAAAAGCCTTTAAAAAAAAGCATGTATATAAGACACAAAGTGCACAAGGCTAGACAAGAAAAAAAAAAAGAGGAGCTTGAAATGTGCGAAAATTTGAACTGTATATGATTATACTCTCTTCTTTGCGCTTATCTTACCTTTTCTTTGAAACCGACACCAAAGGCCTGACAAGCTTAAAAGACCTTATGATCCAAGTCTAGGGAATAACTACATTAATAGAGAAGTGCTGGAAAAGTAGGCTTGTGGAGTGCTCGATAGTAGTCTTGACTTTGGGTTTACTAGCACTATTTGATCTTAAAGCTATGTATGAAACTCAAGATTGACAATAGTACACACGCACGTTCCGATTTTGCGATGTATTGCTTGGCTTAGGAGAAACCACTTCTTGTTGATTTTTGATTGACTCTTGTTGATGCGTTAGTGGGATTTATGAGCTTTTATATTTGAGTTGTTAAGTTAATTCGTTTAAAGTATTGAGGATGAACTCTACATTTTGATCTTATTGCTTGCTCGAGGACGATCAAGTCTAAGTTTGGGGGATTTGATAAGGGTGAATTTTACGCTTATTTTGCAATGATTTTTACTGATTTTCGTGTTGATTCATAGATGATGTTACACTTTTTTGTATTATTTATTTTGTTTCAGGCATCTAGGTCGGAATTGGAAGAATTGAGCTAGAATGATGAAAACGGACCAAATCGAGGCCAGAAGTGAAGAATTTGGACATTCACATGCTCGATTGATCGGCAGAAATGCTCGACCGATCGAGCGAGGCAGGCAATTTCATCAGTGAGAAGGACTGTTGCTCGATCAATCGGAACATATGCTCGATCGATCGGCAGTTGATCTCCATCGATCAAGCGTGGCAGGGAATTTCATGGACGAGAATGTTGAGTGCTCGATTAATAGAGAGATTTTCTCGACGATCGGTAGAAAGAGTTTTCTGGAAAAAAAAAATACCATATTGAGTTTGGTAAATTTGGAATACTTCTTTCCAACCCCTACCATATATATACCACACCTAGGGCACGAATTGAGTTGTTCAACATCATATTTTACCCTACATAGCAGCCTCTTATCATCCTCCATCATCCACCAAGTTTAAGAGCAAAAATCCTTTGAAGTGCAAGGAAGGAAGCAAGAGAAGAAGCTACGTTGCAACGTATGGAATCACTCCTATCGTTTATCGTACTTCTAAACTTTTGTTTTGTTTTTATTTTCGGATTCATTATTTTATTTGGTTGAGAACACTTATTCATCTTGTTATTTTGATTTGAATATGAACTAAGTTTATTTTATCAAGATTAGGGGAACTTGTGTTTGAGTTGATGATTTGAATGTTTCTTTAGTGGATTGATTCTTTTGTGCATGATTTATAACTTTATTGCTATCAAAGCTTTGCTAACTTTGATTGATTTGTGAGAATTATAATTTAGATTGAGAGATTAAATTATAATACGCTTGAGTAAATCATGTTGTATGTTCAAGATTTAGATCGAGAGATTAAATCACATATGTGATAACTTTGGATTGAAAGATTTAAAATTATAGGTTTTCATAGAGATTTATGCAATATCGATTTGGTGATTAAGTGAACGAAAGTTACTTGTTTCAATTTGATATTAGTTTCAATATAGCTTGAGAAAGTATATTGAATATTTTACGGGAACCCGTCACCTTAAGAATTAATTGGATAGTAATTGTTTTCACAAACGAATCATTGACAATAACACAAGTGAACGTCGCATCTTGATAATTTTCTCGTTGCATCTTCAAAGTTGTTGATTTAATTTTCAGTTTTTAAGGATTTATTTTGATTAGTTAATTATTCATTTATTTCGTGAGCTAAATACAAATTTTCTATTTTTATTTTGTACGTATATGTTAGTCTCTGTGGGTACGACATCCCTACTTTTAAATCATTATACTAAAACTTGACATGGTGCAATTGCGGTATATAATAGCTACACTGGAATTAATTGTTTAAAATAAAAGTGATCACATCCCAGGAAGGTGAACAAAGTGGCAGACACGTTGAGCAGAAAGGGTAAAGGAAAAATGATATTGGCTTCACTCTCGGCTCAACCTTGCTTACGAGAAACTATCAAGCTAAATCAAGATCAAGATCTCAGTTTGACGAAATTAAAAGAACAAATCAAAGAGGAAAAGATCTTAGATTTCCAGTATGACAAAGATGGAGTTCTCTGGATGAAAGGACGATTGTGTGTGCCAGACATTGATAACCTTAGACACAAGGTGATGTTCGAAGCACATAAGTCAAAAATTTCAGTCCACCCCCGATACCAAAAAGTATAAGGACTTGAAAGAAAGCTTCTGGTGGAATGAAATGAAGAAGGACACGACAAAATTTGTTGCCCGATGTTTGGTCTGTCAGCAAGTAAAAGCTGAGCATCAACGACTCGGATGACTACTTCAACCACTAGAAATTCCAAAATAGAAGTGGGAACACATTTCCATGGACTTTATAGTAGGATTACCGAAAACTCGACAGAGTCATCACAAAATATGGGTAATTGTGGATAGACTCACTAAATCCATGCATTTCCTACCTGTCTGTGTGAACAACAATTTAGACAAGTTTGCAGCTTTGTACATTGATATCGTGCCACTTCACGGAGTTCCAATAACTATTGTATCTGATCGAGATCCCAGATTTGTATCACGCTTCTCGAAGAGTTTTCAACAAGCTATGGGAACCAATGTAACTCTTAGCACGGCCTATTACCCACAAACTGATGGCCAGATAGAGAGGACAATACAAACTCTTGAAGACATGATTAGAGCTTGTGCCATTGATTTCAGTACAATTTGGAGTGAACTCTTGCCCTTGATCGAGTTCGCTTACAAAAACAGCTATCATAGCAGTATTGGAATGGAAAGCGCTCTATGGGTGCAAATGCCGATCGCCATTATATTGGGATGAAGTTGGAGAGAAAGCTTCACCGGACCCGAGCCTGTGCAAGCGACGATTGACAAAGTCATTATCATTACAGATAGACTTAAAGCAGCCCAGGATCGACAGAAAAGTTAGGATGACATGAAAAGGAGACCAATAGAATTCGAAGTTGGTGAGAACGTGTATGTGAAGATTTCACCAATGAAGGGAGTAATTTGATTCAACAAAGTCGGGAAGCTAAGCCGGAGATATGTGGGTCCATTCGAACTCTTAGAGAGGGTGGGAACTTTGGCGTACCGATTAGCCTTACCTCCAATCTATCTATGGTTCATAATGTCTTCCACTGATCACAACTACGGAAATACATCTTCGACCCAAGCCACGTACTCGATGCAGAACCTTTAGTGGCTCAAGGGAACTTGAATGAATTTTTGAAATATGAAGAAGTTCCAATCCAGATAGTAGATACATGGACCAAGTACTAAGACGATGACAATTTCCTACATTAAAATCCAATGGTCAAACCATACAGAACGGGAAACTACTTGGAACTCGAAGAGAAAATGTGCAAGAAGTATCCTTATCTTTTACATGACCAACGTGTTGGGATATGCCCTAAGACAAGTCATTAGATGATTGTTTATGACATAAAATGTATTATGATTTTAATAATGGCAAATCATTATTATATATTATTCGAATATCTGTGCAATATGAATTGATATATAAGTTAATGTCCTTAGAATAATATCGTATTGTTCTTAAAGATTGTCCCTAGTCAAGTATTATCATGAATCGGGATAATGATAATGCATTGAGACTAGTATGTTTTGATTGATGAATTGTTCATGGATATGAGATATCAAATCAACACATGGGTACATGTTAGAGAACAATGTACTGGACAGACCCACAATGAGAATGCTACATTGATAGTTATATGAGTGTCATAAGCAATTCTCATAGTGATAATAATGTATGTAATCCTTATGACTTGAGATCATCAGAGATCCCAACATAAGGAGTTATGTATCTTGATATTGTCAAACGTTAGGTAAACTATAAATGCAACTATTGGATACACTACGAATTATGTAGAGGGATGTTGATTGATCAAGATAGGATTTGTCCCTCCTATATAACAGGAAAAATGTTTGGGCACTTGATCAAGTAAGACTAAAATGCATGGCCATGCTCGAATGAGTCGATATGTGATATCGAGCTTATTCGTTTATTCTAGTTCTACTTGGGGATCAAGAAATAGAGATTGAATATACGAGTATGACTATTCCAAGACTCGTGTTCAATCTAAACACAGTGGACAAATGGATTAAGTTACATGGTTAATATTATCACAAGTTCTTAGGTTATGTCGAGTCAATGACATTCTTGTAATTTGGGTAGCCTTGATGTGTTGCTAGATATCGCTCATTGCTTGTGACATAAAATGAGATTTTATGTCACTGTCAACATTGCAAGATCCTATCGGGTCACACAAAAGATTAAATCGAAAAGGGAATTAAATTCATTGGATGAATTAATTAATTAAGAAGAGTCTTAAATATAAGATTATGAGGATTTAATTAAATCATGGGTTTGGGCCCATGAGACTTTAAGAAAGTCTTGAACCTTTAATTAAAGCCTAATATATAATTAGCTAACAAGTGAATGTTTAATTAAGTGTTAATTCATTCATAACCTAGCCTCCACCAAAAACCCACCTTAAGAGCCGCCGCCTCTCATCATCTCTCGGTCATCATCGCCGCCGTGAAAAGTGAGTTCCGGCCATCGTTTTCGATTGAGAATCGGAGGTGGTTTTTTATCCGGTTTAAGAACAAGACTAGCAACTTGTTCTTAAACGCTCCTTTTCGATTTGATCGTGTGGATACCGTAGAGACAAAGGTGAAAACTTTTGTTCGTGACTCGTGGTGCTACATCGTGGAGCTTCTGCATCAAACACGCTACAAGGGTGAGACTCTATTATTCAAATCCCGATATGAATCCTTTGTATAGATCCATGGCTGTAATCCAATTTTTTATTATTATTCCGCTGCGTTGTATGCTCGTTGGATTACTTACAGTGGTATCAGAGCCGTGTACAAAGCTCATATCGGAATTATGTGATTAATTGTTTAATCATATTTTGAATTGTATTGCATGCTTTAAAACTGTATAATTCATATATGATATGGAATAAATCGAGTTTGTGAAAATCATCGTATAATTGTATTTGATATAATTGGCGAATTATTGTATACGATACAAGAATGCGCAAAATCGAACCCTTGGCACATTATGGTTCGACCACCATCAAACTTGACCCACGGCTGCCACATGAGGGCTAGGGTTTTCGAACCCTTGGCTCGAGATGGTCTAGCCGTTGTGGCTCATGTTTATGCATGGAGGTGTCAAAACATGGCTAGGGTTTAGAACCCTTTTGGCTCGATAAAGTTTGTAGGCGGCGCATGATGGTTCGATCATGGTTCACGGATAAATGAAGGTCGACGGATAGGGCCACGTGAGGGCTAGGGTTTTCGAACCCATTGGCTCGAGATGGTCAAGCCGCCACCGTCATGAATCGTGCATGGTCGGGCCGTGGCTCATGGCTAAGATTTCGAACCATTTAGGCTCGATAAACCCATGGACGGCGCTAGGGTTACGAACCCTTATGGCTCATTGAGTCACGGCCGCCGTTCATGGCTCAATGTGCATGGGCCGAGACTTAGGCTAGGGTTTCGAACCCTAGGCTCATGCGTGGTCCACCCGTGTGGCTATGGTTATTCGAACCCTTATGGTCCATGGCTTGTGACGCGCCAAGTATTCATAAAAATTTATTTTACAGTTTTAATTAGAATTAAATTTTAAAATGTTTAGAATTTAATTAATTAAATGTCATGCTCATGTTTTATGTGTTGTTTGAGCATGGTGCATGGTGCATGGTTATAGCCATATGACCTATTAGATAGGATTTTGTGAATGTTATATAGTATAGTATAGTTTATTTTATTGATGGAGATCAATGAAGATGGACCAAGGTGCAGGGAAGAGGAGGCCATTCACAAAAGGGAGCCATAGAGGTGCTTGGAGAAGTTACCTTAGGTTGACCTTATAGTGTTTTCTCATTGGCTTGAGAAAATCATTAGTTGGGGCTATAACCATGTCAAGTTTATTTTATGTTGATGTATGAGAAACATGTTTAATGTTTTATTTAATATTGATGCTTGATATACATATATGTAGATATGTATATATTCATATATGTACCAGACATATTTTCAATATTAATAAAATCATGAGATCAATAAATCCCTCTTATAATATTAAGTTTCAAGATGCCTTCCAATTAAAAATACTCGTCAAGACTTCGATTGAACATGTGTGGGTTTGCCAAAGCAAAGCACCGTGACAATCTTAGTAAGGCGCGAAAGGATAAAAGTGATATCCGTGTTTTTTTTAAAATTGGGTTCGACTTAACTAGGGTTATCTCAATAGGATTGGGAACCTAGAGGCATGGGGTTGGAAAATAATTCATTAGATGAATTTGAACAAAGCGTTGTTCGTCCAACCATCCAAGAATTGCATGTGATTGTAATTGACAAAGAGTTGTCTACCTAAATAACCGAGTCTTGGGCGATTAGCCAAAGCTAACTCAAGATTAAGTAAAATATGGATCTTGGCCCACTAAAGTTTTTGAGGGTTGATAATTTTAAACAAAATAGTGGGAGTGTCATTTAATATAAGACCATATTAAATTATTAAAATCATAAACTTATTTTGCATATTTATATTGTAGATATCCATGGCAACCAACAACGTTACAAGCACACTATCATTGCGATCGGTCCTTGAGAAGGACAAACTTAATGGGACTAATTTCCTAGACTGGTATAGGAATTTGAGGATTATCCTCAAACGAGAGAAAAAACAATATGTCCTAGAGGAACCCTTACCTGCTGAGGAACCTCCCTTGACTGCTGCTAAAGCCGATAGAGATGCTTACAAGAAGCATCAAAATGACGCACTTGATGTTGGGTGCCTTATGCTTGCCACCATGAACTTTGAGCTTCAGAAGCAACATGAGGAAATGGAGGCGTTCAATATGATCGAGCACCTAAAGCAACTGTACCAACAACAAGCAAGACAAGAGAGGTATGATATCTCTAAAGCGTTATTCCAGTGTAGAATGGTAGAAGGAAGCCTAGTTGGAACTCATGTACTCAAGATGATTGGGTACATTGAGAATCTGGAGAAGCTGGGTTTTCCATTGGACCAAGAGTTGGCCCCTGACGTGATCTTGCAATCGTTGCCTGAAAGCTTCAGTCAATTTGTCTTGAATTACAATATGATTGAAATTGAAAAGACTCTACCATAGTTGCTTGGCTTGCTGAGAACTTTTGAAGCTAACAGCAAGAAGTCTAAGCCTACAAATGTTCTTATTGTGAATAAGAGCAAAGGAAAGACTAAAGCTAAAGGCTACAAGAAGAACAAGAAGGTCCTTGTTAAGTCTCTGCCACATACTTCTGCACTAAAGCAAAAGGGAGGAGTGACAAAAGAGGGGAATTGTTTCCATTGCGGTGAGACCGAACATTGGAAAAGAAATTGCAAAGTTTATCTGGAGGATCTTAAGAAGACGAAGGGAAGTGTGACTTCCACTTCAGGTATTTTTGTTATAGAAGTCAATTTATCTACTTCTTCATCATGGGTATTAGATACTGGATGTGGTTCTCACATTTGTGTTAATGTGCAGGACCTCAAAAGGAGTAGGTTGTTGACGAAAGGTGAGGTTGATCTCCGAGTTGGAAATGGAGCAAGAGTTGCTGCATTAGCAATAGGAGATTATTCATTATCTTTGCCTTCTGGTTTAATTTTAGATTTAAAAGATTGTTATTTTGTGCCGTCGATTACTAAAAACATTATTTCTATTTCTTGTTTGGACAAGTGTGGATTTTCATTTACTATAAAGGACAATTGTTGCTCCATTTATTTAAATGATATGTTTTATGCTAATGCACAAATGATTAATGGTCTTTATATATTAAATCTTGATATGCCTGTCTATAACATAAATACTAAAAGGATTAAGAATAATGATTCTAATCCAACTTATCTCTGGCATTGTCGCTTGGGCCATATAAACGAGAATCGCATATCAAAACTTCATAAGGATGGAGTATTGGATTCATTTGATTTTGAATCATATGAAACATGTGAATCTTGTTTAATGGGCAAGATGACTAAAGCTCCTTTCAAGGGACATGTTGAAAGGACAAATGATTTATTGAGTCTCATACATAGTGATGTATGTGGACCAATAAGCACACATGCTAGAGGTGGTTTTCAATACTTCGTTACATTTACTGATGACTTCAGTAGATATGGGTATGTGTATCTTATGAAACATAAGCATGAAACCTTTGAAAAGTTCAAGGATTTCAAGAATGAAGTACAAAACCAACTTGGTAAAAGTATCAAAAACCTTCGATCAGATCGAGGAGGTGAATACCTAAGCCAATAGTTTCATGACTATCTAAAGGAGTGTGGGATAGTCCCACAACTCACTCCTCCGTATACTCCACAATGGAATGGTGTATCCGAAAGGAGGAATCGAACCTTGTTGGACATGGTTCGATCAATGATGAGTCATGCAGATCTTCCGATATCCTTTTGGGGACATGCTTTAGAAACAACAATATTCATACTGAACCGAGTTCCATCAAAATAAGTGGAAAAGACACCATATGAGATATGGACTGGGAAACATCCTAGTATGTCTTTTATGAAGATTTGGGGTTGTGAGGCTTTCGTGAGACGTCACGCCTCTAACAAACTTGGACCCAAATCTGATAAGTGTTTATTTGTGGGGTATCCTAAGGAAACGAAAGGATACTATTTCTATTATCCCACCGAGAACAAAGTGGTTGTTGCTCGGACTGGTGTCTTTCTTGAAAGAGAATTTATTTCTAGAAAACCCAGTGGGAGACATATAGAACTTAGTGAAGTTCAACCACAAGAAAACACTGAACATGATATTGAGATGGAAACAGAGCAGTCACCACAAGTTGTTGTGGATGAAGTGCCTGCTCAAGAGACACAAGCCCAGCATAGGTCTGTAAGAGAACATCGGGAGCCACAGAGATATGGATTTTATTTGTGACTCAACAAGGTGACTTACTACTTATTGATGAGGATGAGCCGTCATCTTATCAAGAAGCTATAATGGGCACTGATTCTGAGAAATGGCAAGAGGCCATGAAATCTGATATGGAATCCATGTATGCAAACCAAGTATGGACTTTGGTTGACCCACCTGAAGGGGTGAGACCCATAGGGTGCAAATGGATTTTCAAGAAGAAGACCGACATTGATGGTAATGTACAAACCTTTAAAGGTCGACTGGTAGCAAAAGGTTTCAAACAAATTCATGGTATTGACTATGATGAAACTTTTTCACCAGTTGCCATGGTTAAATCCATTAGGATCTTACTTGCAATAGCTGCATTTCATGATTATGAAATCTGGCAGATGGATGTCAAAACAGCTTTCCTTAATGGAAATCTGCTTGAGGATGTGTACATGACACATCCCAAGGGTTTTGTCGATCCAAAGGATGCTGGAAAGATATGCAAGCTACAACGATCCATTTATGGATTGAAGCAAGCTTCTCGGAGTTGGAATCTTCGTTTGATGATGCAGTCAAAGAGTTTGGTTTCATCAAAAACGTAGATGAACCTTGTGTCTACAAGAAGGTCAGTGGGAGCATAATTATCTTCCTAATATTGTATGTAGATGCCATACTTCTAATTGGGAATGATATCCCTGCCTTACAATCTGTAAAGATTTGGCTAGGGAATTGCTTTTCTATGAAAGACTTGGGTGAAGCCACCTATGTATTAGGTATCAAGATCTATAGAGATAGATCAAGAAGATTACTTGGCCTAAGTCAAAGTACATACATAGACAAAGTGCTAAAACGGTTTATCATGCAAGAATCAAAGAAAGGATTTGTGCCTATGACACATGGGATACATCTCTCGAAGGATCGGTTTCCTTCAACACCAGATGAGAGACAACGCATGAGTAAGATTCCATATGCGTCAGCTATTGGATCTATCATGTATGCCATGATATGTACTCGTCCCGATGTCTCGTATGCTTTGAGCATGACGAGCAGATATCAGGTTGATCCAGGTGAATGTCACTGGATTGTAGTCAATAATATCCTGAAGTACTTGAGAAGAACTAAGAATACATTCTTGATTTATGGAGGTGAGGAAGAGCTCAATGTAATAGGTTACACTGATGCAAGTTTCCAAACCGACAAAAATGATTTTTGATCGCAATCAGGATATGTGTTTTGCCTAAATGGAGGTGCTGTAAGCTGGAAGAGTTCAAAGCAAGAGACAGTAGCCGATTCTACAACTGAAGCTGAATACATTGATGTCTCAGATGCAGCAAAGGAAGCTGTTTGGATCAAGAAGTTCATTTCTGAACTTGGCGTGATGCCTACCATACTAGATCCGATTGAACTCTATTGTGACAACAATGGAGCCATCGCATTGGCTAAGGAACCTAGATCTCACCAAAGATCCAAGCACATACTTCGGCGCTTTCATTTCATTTGAGAAATCGTTGAAAGAGGAGATGTAAAAATATGCAAAGTACCAACTGATGATAATGTATCTGACCCACTGACGAAGCCACTATCACAGCAGAAGCATGATCGTCATACTAGATCTCTAGGCGTTAAGTATATGTCTGATTGGTCTTAGTGCAAGTGGGAGATTTGTTGGGATATGCCCCAAGACAAGTCATTAGATGATTGTTTATGACATAAAATGTATTATGATTTTAATAATGGCAAATCATTATTATATATTATTCGAATATCTGTGCAATATGAATTGATATATAAGTTAATGTCCTTAGAATAATATCGTATTGTTCTTAAAGATTGTCCCTAGTCAAGTATTATCATGAATCGGGATAATGATAATGCATTGAGACTAGTATGTTTTGATTGATGAATTGTTCATGAATATGAGATATCAAATCAACACATGGGTACATGTTAGAGAACAATGTACTGGACAGACCCACCATGAGAATGCTACATGGATAGTTATATGAGTGTCATAAGCAATTCTCATAGTGATAAAATGTATGTAATCCTTACGACGTGAGATCATCAGAGATCCCAACATAAGGAGTTATGTATCTTGATATTGTCAAACGTTAGGTAAACTATAAAGGCAACTATTGGATACACTACGAATTATGTAGAGGGATGTTGATTGATCAAGATAGGATTTGTCCCTCCTATATAACAGGAGAAGTGTTTGGGCCCTTGATCAAGTAAGACTAAAATGCATGGCCATGCTCGAATGAGTCGATATGTGATATCGAGCTTATTCGTTTATTCTAGTTCTACTTGGGGATCAAGAAATAGAGATTGAATATACGAGTATGACTATTTCATGACTCGTGTTCAATCTAAACACAGTGGGCAAAGGGATTAAGTTACATGGTTAATATTATCACAAGTTCTTAGGTTATGTCGAGTCAATGACATTCTTGTAATTTGGGTAGCCTTGATGTGTTGCTAGATACCACTCATTGCTTGTGACATAAAATGAGATTTTATGTCACTGTCAACATTGCAAGATCCTATCGGGTCACACAAAAGATTAAATCAAAAATGAAATTAAATTCATTGGATGAATTAATTAATTAAGAAGAGTCTTAATTATAAGATTATGAGGATTTAATTAAATCATGGGTTTGGGCCCATGAGACTTTAAGAAAGTCTTGAACCTTTAATTAAAGCCTAATATATAATTAGCTAACAAGTGAATGTTTAATTAAGTGTTAATTCATTCATAACCTAGCCTCCACCAAAAACCCACCTTAAGAGCCGCCGCCTCTCATCATCTCTCGGCCATCATCGCCTCCGTGAAAAGTGAGATCCGGCCATCGTTTTCGATTGAGAATCGGAGGTGGTTTTTGATCCGGTTTAAGAACAAGACTAGCAACTTATTCTTAAATGCTCCTTTTCGATTTGATCGTGTGGATACCGTAGAGACAAAGGTGAAAACTTTTGTTCGTGACTCGTGGTGCTACATCGTGGAGCTTCTGCATCAAACACGCTACAAGGGTGAGACTCTATTATTCAAATCCCGATATGAATCCTTTGTATAGATCCATGGCTGTAATCCAAATTTTTTATTATTATTCCGCTGAGTTGTATGCTCGTTGGATTACTTACACAACGTGGCTCAAGTTTCGAGGACAAAACTTCCAATAAGTACGGAGGGGTGTGAAGACACAAACCTGCACTAGGAATCTGCTCAGCAGATATCCTTTAATCAGCTCAGTAGATGTTTCAAACCTGCTCAACCTATGAGAATCTACACTACTGATCCATAGACTCTACTGATCGAAGACTCAACCGATGTCCAGTCATCATCTCAGCAGCCAGTCCAAGAGACTTGGTCAACCCCAATAATCCATCACTTACACATAATAGTAACGAAGGCTAAGGTTACAAAATTTTAGGGGTTGCCATTAAAGTGGAGTTATGGCCAAGTAAATGGAGATCATGAGTTGTAACTCCCAATTTTATACCTATAAATATCAGACTTATCTCAATGGGAGAAATACACACAAACTGTGCACAAAATCTCAAAACTTACAAACACGTATACTTTATTTTTCTGCAAGAATGAAAAGGGTAGGCTATGTTCTTATCGTTATTCAAACATACTTCGACTCGTTAAGTGGGTTTTTGCTATTGATAGCCATTTTGTTTGAAAATCATATGTATGAATTAAATTTCAGTGGGGCATATGTATACTTCGAAATTATGAAAATCTGTTACATGGAAATCAGCTCTGATGTGTGTTACTGGATCTTTTATACTGTGAGATTAGTTCCGATTTTGTGTTACTAGATCTATTCTTTTGATTCAGCTCCAATGTGTTTTACCGGATCTGTTCTGGCTCAAGGCGAGCATATTGATTTGGGCTCTAGCAAAGAGTAATGAAAAATATATGAGCCTTTGATAAAATGGAATCAATACTATTACGTTGATGTTATCTGCTCCGAAATATATATACATATATATATATATGTGTGTGTGTGTGTGTGTGTGTGTGGGTGGGTGTGGGTGTTGGGTATCTGTTTTGTTATGTTCGATTGGCCCCTGCTTGCTGGGTGTTTACCCAAACACTCATCTCTTACGTCCCTCCCTAGGTAAGAATGAATCAGAGCTAGAAGACGATGAGCAATATCCGTTTTGGAGATGGTAATTAACTCCTGCTGACTTGAAGTCAAAAGCTGTTGTTATTTTAGTTTTGTTATTTAAGCTTCCGCAAATGTTTAAGAAATTATCATTTGTAAATCAGTCTTATTTAATATCAGTTCAAAGACATTTCAAATTTCAGCTATTATGGAATAAAAGATTGGTTTATTTGAGATCTGTATCCGATGCTTATCGTTTTCGAATATTTAATTTGGAAGCAACGTCGGTATCATCGACCCCGGTCTCAAGGCGTGACATGGACCTTGCCCAAATAGAATGAAAGCCAAAGACAAAACTGTTGAATAATAGATAAAGATGACATGTGTTTGACTTATTAAGACCTCTAAATAAAATATTAGTATTTTAATATTCATATGATTTGATTTTATTCTTTTATTTTTAGATTATATTGTTTCCTTGATTAGATTATATTGTTTCATTGATTCTAGGTTTTAGAAGTCTATATAAAGATGCATTGTATCTCATTTATGATTATTAAGAAATAAGAGTTTCATACTCCAATATTCTCTTTTTCTACAAAAACCAAGACAATAGCCCATATAAAAAAAAATGCACCCAAAACACCATAAAAACCTACTAGTCATCGGTAGGTAAAAGATAGAACAACCTGCAGGTCGACAAATGCAATGGAGAATAGTCAGAACGGCGTTTGCGTACAGTTCTCCCCTTGCCAACCAAATCGAGGGGAGATACTATATTCTCAACAGGCTCCGGTGTCCTAGTGAAGGAGAGAAGAGAACCAGTGAGCAATGAGGTAGCCATCATAGTACCGTTTGAGAGACCAAACGTTGGACGATCGAGTGCAAGCAAGTGAAAGCCAACCGGAAAGTTTTCACGTGGAAGAGAAAAGAAAAGCAAGTGACAAGTCAGTGCATTCTAGAGAGAGGTATATAATGCAAAAGTAAAGTTAATTTACTACATTACCCCTAGCGGTAACCTCCCCAAGTTAGCCCCCAATATGCATCTTATTGGAACGAGAGTTTTCTTCTTTGGTGGTTTTTTGGGCTTTTCACAAGAAAGTACACTGCCCAACGGTTACATAAAGTTTCAAAAAATACTCAAAATTTTTGGGTAATCCCCTATCGGATCGGGTATTTTTCTTCGGGTTTACCCAAATCTGACTAAATATTTTCAGGTTGGTATTGGGTTGTGAAACAATAACCTTAAAATAATTTCGGGTACCTGAACCCGACAATCTGTTAGATATTTTGTTTATTGAACGAAATTGAGTTTGCCTCTTAGTTTCTCTTTCTTTATACAAAAAGGATTTGGTATTAGAATCAACATGTCTTAATTTTTGATTGGGCTGGAATATTGGCCTAAAATTTCGGGTACCCGACATCGTCGGACAAATTTCGGGTGCCCGACAAATAGGGTAGTGAAGCCAAAAATTTGGGTTCGGGTAGTGAAAACACTACCCAAAAATCCGACCTGATGTATACCCATGGAAGTACATAACAATACCTTTTCTTTCTTTCTTTTTTATTTGAAAAAATAAAATAAATCCATCGAAAAGATGAGGGTTAGACAAATTCCTGCCTGTTAAATGAAATAAAAACAATGGAAAAAATAAGACCAAGACCTCCACATGAACACATTCCATGAGCATTTTCATACCTGCTCAAGAAACCAAAATAAGTTTTTTCTCGACAATGAAAAATCCAGGCGCTAACAAGTTCGTTGACATTTTATCTAACGCGGGTTGCCTTCACCAACAAACTCATTTGCTCACATGGACGGATTTACAGTGTGGGCCGGGGTGGGCTTGAAGCCCACAGCCCTGCCCAAAATTATTATATATATATATTTTGTCTAAGATTAACAAGTGAAAAGATGTGGTGCGGGTGGAGAGATGTTGATATATTAGTGTTGGATGCGAGTTCTAAATCCAGGAAGCTCATTTTACAAAACTTTTGGATTTTCATTACATAATATTTTTTGATTTATTTAAACAAAATTTAATTTTAAAATTATTTTTAAAAAGAATTTAATACTTATTGGTCCCATTTTAAGCTTATTTTTTTAAAAATATATAGATATACATCATTTTTTTTGTAAACTCTAGTTCTTTTTTAAAAAAATTGGTATATTTTTTTCTATCTAATATTAAACCCATTGTATATATTAATTTGAAATTTAGATTAAATGGATTATGAAATATTTATACAGAAGATTGAGAATTAAATGGTGAGTAAAACTTATGTATGTAGATAATGATATTATAAAATAATAGCTAATGAGTATACGAACGAAGTGTTTATACAAAAAAAAATTCGGGGCTCCGCCCAATGGGGTTGTCGCATCCTTCACCCCGCAGTGCCTCTGCCTCCAGTCCCCCCCCCCCCCCCCCCCCCAAATATAAAATTTCTGGCTACACCCCTGTTTGCTCATCTATGATTCTGAACCTTCTCTCTCCCGGTTTGCTAGTGGAAAATTATGTATGGATATATCTTCATTTAGATTGTCTGTACGTCGTTCTTCATGTATTAGATATAGTTGACATCCTTTATATATATTTTTTTTATTTTTTACTATCATGCACTTTAGAGGTCAAATTCGACCCTACCTTATTAAATTTTTTCTACATTATCAATTACAATTCTATTTTAGTTTTTTGAAAAATCCAAACGCATGGTAGATTAAATGTGGGGTTTTTTAATAATGTAACCCGAAAAAAATATTTATTTAACAAAATAACCTAAAAAATTTTTTTTTTATCAAAATGACGAAGTCGCCTTCCACTATATAAGAAATTTATTGGACAAAAATAGGGATCCTGACCTAACCTCAAGCCATTCAAGAGCAAGACCTATTGGAAGACACGGGACGACGCAGTGACGCAAGGAGTCAATATCTCGCTTTATTTCGTATTTCTAAACTGAGTTCTTCGTTATTTTCAGATTTTTAATGTTTAAATAGTTGTTAGACATATTTTTACATTATTATTTGAGTATGATTGTTGGCTAAGTTTTGTTATCAAGACTAGAGGATATCATGTTTGAATTGACCCATTTGGACTCTAAATATGTGTATATCACTTCGAGCCATGTCTTCTTCGGTCGTCACATTCCTCTCGTGAACAGGCATAAATCAATGGACTCTACTCGACAAACAGGTGCATTACAGGACTTACGTCATGCGTGACCATACCAGTGTAAACGACTTTCTTACATGTTATTTTCTATACAAGCCACACGTACTTCAGTTCGAATATCTTCATTCTTTATTTTATCTCTTCTCGTCTTACCACACATCCAATTGAGCATATGCATCTCTGCCACACTCATCTTTTGGGTGTGATTTCACTTGGGAGCCCAGCATTCCGTCCCATACAGCATTGCAGGTCTGATGGCAGTTCTATAAAATTTCCTCTTCAATCTCATCGGAATATTACGATCTCATAAAACTCCGGTGGTGTTTCTCTATTTCAACCAGCTCGCCTATATTCTGTGGTTAATGTCATTATCAATCTCCTCATCATTTTGGATAACAGAGCCTAGGTATCAAAATTTGCTACCCATCGATATCTCTGGGTCATCGAGTGTTACAACACCAGGATCCTGAGATGTACGACCACTAAACTTACACTACATATATTCTATTTTAGATCAACTTAATCTAAAACCCTTTGATTCTAAGGTCTCTATCCATAACTCCAATTTAGCATTAATTCATGCAATAGTCTCGTCGCTTAACACAACATCGTCAACGTAAAAGCATGGTCCAAGGTAATTCAGTGTGTATGTCTTTATTTTCTCATCAATCACTAAGGCGAACAAGAAAGAGCTCAACGCAGACCCTTGGTGAATCTAATAGTGATCCAGAACTTATTTGTCATTCTGCTGCACGTTCTCATATTGGATGCTACTTCGTCTTACATATTCTTTATTTTTGTCTAATAGACATTATCAAAAGACATCATTTCGTATTACATGTGGTATTGCTAATAAGCATTTACTTTAATGTGATTTGTAAATATCCACTTTACTCCTGGTTTGCAAAATATAGCTCACCACCCCCTCAACGATTTTTGGAATTTTTGTTTGTAATGACAACTATACCATCATTTTGGAGGGGTCTTTTGTAGCTACTCACAAAGTATAGGGGTTATTCTGCCTATTTTCAAATCAGTGGAGGTAAGTTTCACTTGATCTAAACCGCGTGGATTAAATTGCCACGAGATAAAATTCTATCACTTTTTTCTTCTTCTAATTTAGGTACAATTTACCACATTATGTTTATTGTTTAAGTGCATATTATTTAGTTGTAATTTACTCTCTCAAATGCATAATTGACCTTTTAACAAGTAATTTCAAAATTTACTCTCTCAAATGCATAATTGACCTTTTAACAAGTAATTTCAAAGTCCAGACACAAGATATGCACGTGTAACAATAACCATACACATGGTGTTTTACACATATTTTCAAACCACACAAAGATAACTGCCACTGGCGGACATACTACCTGACAAGGGAGAGCATTTGCCCACCCTTGTTTTTCTCTTAAAATACCTAAAAATTTATTATTTCTCGGTTTCGTTCGGTAGTCTGTTCAGGGTTCAAAACTCAATGATGGCAACTAAACACGAGGGTTCCATAGCTTTTGGTCCATTACCCCGTAAGGAAAGATACTTCCTCTCTTGGGTCGGTTATTTATTAAATAAAGTATTAAAATTATGCAAACATAAATGTATTAATAAAATTATATATGAAAATATTTGATGTAAAATAGTTATTGTAAATAAAACTATGAACGCCCACAACCAGTGCGATGAAATGTGTCTATTTATATGTCTCTTGACTCGAAATGAGAGCAAACTTGAAAAAGGATCTTAGAGTATCTAGGGTAAAAGAATTATTGAAGAATTTTTGTTTTGGATGATAAATTTTCATAATTTGGTTATAAAATTCCAATTAAATAAATTGATGGTCGACTCTTCACTCCGGTGCTACTGATTTATCTAGCATAGGCCAACGGTGAGATGTGACAAAATTACAACGGTATTCCAAGTTACAGCAAACATATTCCATGGTAGCCTTATATGGACTTTTTATATTAATATTAGTTCTATGATTTAATTTAAATTTTAGGTTAGATTTAAAAAAATAATCTTATAAAATATGAAATTTTTTAATACTAGTCAATAGACTTTTAGTAGTAATCAAAAATAGTCCTATAGAAATTATTTTTAATCAAAAATAGTCTTACACAAATGTTTTTAACAAATTTAATTCCACAGAAATTATTTTTTCATAAAAATAATCTCATAATTGAATATGATGTTTTGAGACCACTTTTAATTAAAAACAAAAGTTTAGCACTGATATCGATAAAAATGAAAGTTTGTGACCATTTTTTATTCAATTTTCATATGATTATATTTCATTAGTTTAAAAGTTTAAAATTAGTATGACAAATACTCGTATAGTATGGGACCATTTTTTAAAAAAATTTACCCGAAATTTTATTTATTCTCCACATTAAACATTATCACAATTTTTTTATTAATATTTCATCTCGCATCCCAAACTACAATCAAGAAAATTTTGGTTTTTTTTTTTAATAACTTATTGTACAACCACACAAAATATTCTTACCTCCTGACATCGATTTTTCTTTCTTTCTGATCGTGAACAAAGCTTGAATTGTTCTCTGATTTTCTCTCTGGCTACTTTCTTTGTCTAATATAAGAGAGTATTCTCTACATGATAATAAATATAGTAATAATTTGATACTTCGTCGCCGTAAAATAGACGAGGAAATACAATTTCTTCCATCACCATTAAAGAAGAAGAATTTACTAGTTTAAGGTATTTTTATCTTAAAATTTATTATTTTTTAATATTATTTACACAGATAGTCAAAAAGTCTTATCTTAAGGCTTTGTTGACACATCTCCTTGCCTAATGTTTTTGTGCAAATTTTTTACTATAACATTAATCGATGAGGAAAGTTTCTAAACTATTGAAGATATTAAGAACGAAAAATGGAAAATTCTTAAAAAATGAGATCGATTTGGAAGCACTTTATTTTTACACTAATATTAAAGCAACCCATCGTCCACGGGAGTAATGAACAGAAGTTTTTGTCGATTTTCATTTTTTGGGGAACCCCCTAACTTGAATTCAAGATTCCATATTTATCCAATCTTGAAACCTTAATCTGGACTAATAGAGTTAAGCTTCATAAACATGTTCCCTTAGACAAATTTTTTATAAAAAAAAAGAGTGACAACTCATATACTGGAAGTGGACATATGCCGGAGTGTACCGGAGTGGAGCGCACTTACGCAGCATAGCAGAACAAAATAATGTTACTTTTGTAATTTTCACATTTAGATCTAAGTTTAGATATTATTGCTATTATATAAAAAGACTTATTGTGTAACCTTAAACTTCATAATAAAATTTCAATTAGAAACACGTTTTATTTATTATGCTTGTCTTGAACATTGTATAAATAGGTAGAGATTGATAAAGGGAATTTTAGTTCTATCCAGAAATAAACGTTCAAACTTTTCTCTCCATGCGCAAACTCAAATCTTAAAATGGTACCAGAGCGGCTCGATCCGGATTCAATTACTTTACTACAATTTATTTAGATTTGTTCGAGCTTCTTCTGATTTTCATCAATGGCGGCAGCAGTGAACTTCAATGATCATTTGTCCAAACATACATCGGACACTCCGTGTGAGATCCCATGATACTCGGATATTTAAATACCCTATGAAATAATTAATCAACTTGTTAAGGGGACTACATGCGTGTAAAAGTTAAGCTATATTAGATAAAGAATGATGAATATGAAGGATTTATTGGTAATTATATTGGGAGGACTTAATTGTAAATGACGAAAGTGGAAGGACTCAATTACAATTTGGGGAAGGGTCAACTTTATGAGATAACTAAACTTTGAGGACTTAATTGCCAATTGGGTATATAAATCCCCAAATCTGATTGATAAAATTAGATAACGATTAACATCAAAAACCCAAAATTCATTCTCTTCCAATTCTGAAAAGTTTGGACAAATTTCTCTTCAATTTCTGATTGAAAGCTTAAGAACATCTTTGGGTAAGTGAAATCACTCTTTTATGTTTATTTCTCGTGGAATAGAAAAGAGTTTGTATAAAGTATTTGTGTTGGATAGTTGTTGAAATTGATCAGTGATTACCAACGCATTGAGACGTGATTATTGATGGTAGGGGTCAGTAATATGATATTTGGACTCTTATATGGAGTTGAAATGCAATATAACATTGGCTACTAATATGATGGGATCATGTTGAGCGTAATAGCAATGTTAGGCAATATAACGTTGGCTACTCATATGATGTGATCATATTTAGCGTAAGAGCAATGTTATAAGTGCTACTCAGATAAGGAATAATGATATTTAGGCAATATAAATTGGCTACTAATATGATGAGATCATATTGAGCTAACAGCAAATTTATATGTGCAACGTATAAAAGGAGTAATGATATTTAGGCCATATAACATTGACTACTAATATGATGGGATTATATTGAACGTAATAACAATGTTATATGTGCTAGTCATATAGGAGGTAATGATATTATATGCATCCTATGGAAATTGATGAATCAATGGTATTCCCTGAAATGGGATTGGAATGTGATTGAGAGAATAATCAGGTTATGATCGAGATGAGTTTGTGACATGTCATGGCATATGCATATAATATAATTATCGAATTATATTATGGTTGAGTATTGTAGAACAACCCAATGAGACAAGATATATGTATTAAATACAGGGAGTATTTGTTGGTGTTGAAGAAAACCGTTAATTTTGTACATCATGCTTTACATATATTCGCTGTGTTCATATTTTGGTGGGTTGTTCTCTAGGAACTCTTTTGGGCAAGGGAGGTCAAGTTTGAGGGTCCATTTTGCTACAATGACGATAGAGATATCGATTGGAAAAGATTAGATGAAATGAAATGTTAAGAAGCAGTAGTTGTATTTCATTATGACATGTAATAATGTTGATACAACTGTTGATGTAATTAATCGACTAAACTCTATATGATCACTAATACAAGTGTGTTACGTGATCATTATTATGGTTTAAGGCGGTGAGGGTCTTAGACTCCAGGCATGAACTTAGTTAACGATACCTTAATTGGAATGGAGAATTACAGTATTTGGAGTAGAGCCTTATTGATTGCGCTAAGAGCTAAAAGCAAACTAGGATTTATTGATGGAACATGTCAGCGACCAGCTACTGGTAACGCGACATTGTTTCAATGGGAAAGATGTGATGCTTTGGTCTTATCGTGGATTATGAATACTGTGTCTAAAGAGATTTTTGGTGGTACAATGTATTCTATTGTTGTTTCGAAAGTATGGAGGATTTAAAGGAACAATTTGATAAAGTGTGTGGATCTAGAATCTTTGCATTACACGGAGATATTGACAGGTTAATGCAAGGAGACAATATGGTTTTAGTGTATTATTGTAAATTGAAACAACTATGTGATGAATTTGCTTATTAGTAACATTGCCATCATGCGAATGTGCAACACCGCTGAAATATGTAGAACATGAACAACAACAAAAGTTACTACAATTTCTGATGGGGCTTAATGAGAGATATTCTCACATAGAGAGTCAAGTCTTGATGATGAATCCAGTACCTACAGTTGGTCAAGCCTTTTCAATTATATCGCAAGAAGAATCACATCGATCAATGCTGCCAACATCTAACGCTATGGCAATGTTCTATTTGAGTCAAACTAGAACAATTGGACAGAAAAAGAATGCAATTAAGTGTGAACATTGTAACTGGACGGACACACTGCTTCGGTATCCTCCTGTGCATAAACTTTACAAAGCCAAGGGTAATGACTCGAATAAGAAAAAACTATATGCAGCATAAAAGTGTTGGGATATGCCCTAAGACAAGTCATTAGATGATTGTTTAAGACATACAATGTTTATTGTTTTTATGAATGGCAATTCATTATTATATATTATTCTTTTAACTGTGCATTGTGAATTAATATATATGTTAGAATAATATTGTATTATTCTTAAAGATGTCCCTAGTCAAGTATTATCATGAAAGGGATAATGATAATACGTAGAGACTAGTATCTGTTGATCGATGAATTGTTCATTGATATGAGATATCAAATCAACATATGGGTACATGTTAGAGAACGATGTTACTGGACAGACCCACCATGAGAATGCAACATGGATAGTTATATGATCGTCATATGCAATTCTCATAGTGATAATAATGTATGTAATCCTTACGACTTGTGATCATCAGAGATCCCAACATAAGGAGTTATGTATCTTGATATCGTCAAACGTTACCCGTAACAGGGTAATCTATAAAGGCGATTATTGGATACACTACGAATTATGTAGAGGGATGTGGACTGATCGAGATAGGATTTGTCCCTCCTATATAACAGGAGATGTGTTGGCCCTTGATCAAGTGAGAACTAAAATGCATGGCCATGCTCGAATGAGGTCGATATGAGATATCGAGCTTATTCGTTTATTCTAGTTCTACTTGGGGATCAAGAAATAAGATTGGATATACGAGTATGACTATTCAATGGACTCGTGTTCAATCTAACACAAAGGACAAAGGGATAAGTTACATGATTAATATTATCCCAAGTTTCTAAAGGTTCTGCGATGTCAGTGACATTCTTGTAATTTGGGTAGCATTGATGTGTTGCTAGATACCGTCAATGCTTGAGACATAAAATGAGGATTTTATGTCACTGCCAACATTACAAGATCCTATCGGGTCGCACAAAAGATTTAAAATCGAGAAGGGAGGAAAGTTAAATTCATGGGTGAATTAATAATTAAGAGGAGTCTTAATAATAATCATGATGATTAATTAAATCATGGGCTAAGCCCATGAGGCTTATGAAGCCTTTAATTAATTATATAAAAGATGATTACAAGGTGTTTTAAAAGCAAGACAACTTCATAACACAAACCTAATACCATAGCACGCTCCACACGGCCGAAAACACTAGAGCTCTCGGCCACCTCAATTGCCGTGTGGTTCTAGGGGTGATTTGGTGCCTTTAATCGATTTGGAATCGAGTGTGGTTTTGGTTCCGGTTTAAGAACTCGTCTAGCAACTTGTTCTTAAACCATCCCTTCACCCGATTTGATCGTGTGGATACCGTTGAGGCAAAACTCATTAAGTTTTGCTATTGACTCGGAGAAGGCGTAGGACGTGGTGCTGCTCCGTGGATTCTGCTTCAAACACGCTACAAGGGTGAGACCTTCGTTTACCTTAATCCGATATGATAACCTATGATAGAATCCGGTGTTAGTAATCCATAAAAATTTTATTCCGCTGCGTTGTATGCCTTGGATTACTTACAGTGGTATCAGAGCCGTGGTACAAGGCTCATATCGGATTTATGTGATTAAATTGTGTGAATCAATTAGAATTAATATTGCATGCTATTAAAACTGTTTAAATTCATATATGATATGAAATTAATTTAGTTTATGAAAATCACGTAGTAATTGTATTTGATATAATTGGCGAATAAAAATATTTATTGAGCATCAAATTTTTCGGCCACACCATCACAAATGTCACCACGGCTAGCAACATGAGGGCTAGGGTTTTCGAACCCTTGGCGCGAGATGGCTTAGTCGGTTGTGGCTAAGTAATTGTGCATGGATAGTGTCGAAAATTAATTAGGGTTAGAACCCATTGGACGTGACGGCTAGCTCATGACGGCTAGGGTTTCGAACCCTAATAGCCGTGCATGGCTCGGCCATCATCGCCTTATTTTCTAAGTTTTGATGCTTGGATGAGTTTTGAACTCCTTGACTCGATATGGTTCACGCATGCATGAATTAGTAACTTTACCCACATGAGAGCAAGGTTTTTCGAACCCTTAGCTCGAGATTGTTGAGCGAACCCCGTGCATGGGCATGACCGTGAATCGTGGCTAACAAATTCCAGCGTTTAAAACAAGATGGCTCGATAAAAGTGGATAAACGTGCGAGCGGCTAGGGTTGGAACCCTAGCGCCGCCGCCGCATGAGCCATGGCTCGGCCATGGGCTAGGGTTTCGAACCCTAGGCCCACTTTGGTCCAGCCGTGTGCCTCATGGTTCGAACCATGTGGTTCGTGTTTTAGTCCGCTTATTCGTGGCATGTGATGTCCCGAGCGTACGATAATTTTTCAAAAATTATTTTACAGTTTTAATTAGAATTAAATTTAAAATGTTTAGAATTTAATTAATTAAAGGTTAATGCATGCTTTATTTGTTGTTGAGCATGGTGCTGGTTATAGCCCTTTGACCTATTAGATAGATTTGTTGATGTTTGTAATTTATAATAACGCCTGTCGTGCCTTGCTCTTTCTCTATTGCATCTAAATGTAATCCCTCCCCTATGTTCCCCTCGAATGTGAATCGAGAATTCTATATTTGTAAATAGTGTAGTTTATTTTATTGATGGTGATCAATGAAGATGGAGCATCGTGCCGGGATGAGGAGGCCATTCACAAATTGGAGCCAAAGGAAGGTGCTTGTGAAGTTACCTTAGGTTGACTCATAGGATTTTCTCATTGGCTTGAGAAAAATCATTAGTAGGGGCTATAACCATTCACGTTTAATTTATGTATGTTGATGCATGATTTATCTTATGTTTTAGTTTGATAATAGTATTACACATATATGTAGATATGTATACAACTATATGTAGGGGACATATTTTAAATTATCAAATAATCATGAGATCAATAAATCCCTCTAAAATATTAAGTTTTAGATGCCTTCCAAATAAAAGTACTCGTCAATAACTTCGATTGTACATGTGTGGGTTTGCCAAAGCCAAAGCACCGTGGGCATCTTGTAGGCGCGAGCCGAAAGGATAAAGTGATATCCGTCATACTTTAATTGGGTACGACTTAACTAGGTTATCTCAATAGGATGGGGAACCTAGAGGCATGGGTTGGATTTTAATTCATTTGATGAATGAACAAAGCGTTGTTCGTTCCAACTATCCCAGAATTATATGTGATGTAATTGACAAGTGTTGTCTACCTAAATAACCGAGTCTTGGGCGATTAGCCAAAGCTACTCAAGATTAGGCGAAATATGGATCTTGGCCCACTAAAGGTTTCGAGGGTTGATATTTTTCAAACAAAATAGTGGGAGTAACATTTAATATAACCATGTTAAATGATTTAAATCATAAACTTATTTTCATATTTATAT